>BGZK01001276.1:0-178765 GCA_005406025.1 Eumeta japonica
AAAAAAGTGTATATTTAATTTGAATTGTTTGGCTATTAATATCGAAGAGAAAGTTATACACTTATAAATCGATGAATGTTTATTTTAATTTAATGCAAACATTTTTGTTTCGTGAGAAATCTTTACCCTTGAAGAGGGCCTCTTCTAACGTTCCGCGACTGAAGATTATTGTGAATTTCTAATTAATTTATTTAAACGTGGTTAAAAGAATATGTTGCAATTTGTAAGCATAGGAATTTATTTAAATCGTACCGTTAACTCCGTTGCTTTGGCCGACGACTCCGCCCCTCGCCGAGTATGGCACTGACACTGAACTTCAGCAGCGGCTTGCTTTTCGGAGCGTCCGTGCTGAACCTCGCAACTCCTCACGATCTCGTCGGTGCTGTAGTCCTCCGTTCTGGTGACATTGTCACCGCTCGTCGCCGGAGTTCTCCTGGAAACGGTGAAGATTGAACCTCTTCTCCAGTTCTTCCAACGCCTCAGCCCGCTCTTTCTTGCATACGAACGGGTGCAGTCGTAGGAACCGCAATTGCTGCAAGACCTCACCAGGTTGGGTATGTTCAATACTCTCTTTTCGGGCCTGCTCGTCGTTATCGTAGCCCTTGTAGTAGTCCCCGCTGCGGTAGTAGCCGGCCTCCGTCTTCACGTAGCCGCTGTCGTCCTCGTTGCTCGCTTTGAGTCGTCGTCGTCGATCTTCTGGTTGTCCTCGTCCGTCTTCCGCGTCTCCTCGTAGTCCTCCCTGTTCTTGTCCTCGTTCTCGGGGCTGTTCTCCGGGAGTTCTACTCCCCGCGGCCTGCTGCCGCCGCAGAACGTAGTCCAGTTGATTCTGGAAGTTGGCGGCGCCCTTCTGCTGATGCAGGATGTTGTCGACCAGAAACGCGATGTCGTTGTACTGCACACTATTCTTGTAGCAGAGGTTCTGTATGGTTTTCAACATAATGCAATTTTCTAGATTTTCACAGGAAAGAAACTGTTCAGATCCGATCCATTTTTAAATTAACCGTCCGGTGCATTATACATTATTTGTCACGACGCTATCGCGATCCGCTCGTCGGGACTGGACAGCGGACGCGGCGCCCGCTCGAGGGTTGCGTACCGACTGAAGTTTAGGAGTGGTCTGCCCGAAAGGTGTGGCTTAGAATAGGGTGGGCGCGCTGTTGCATTGCGCATGTGCCCGTTGTACAAAAGTGTGCGCATTAGAAGCGTCTTTGGTATTTAATCTCATGAAATTTATTGGGAATTTATAGATTGTTATATTGCAACTTTTTATTTCGGCTCCTGTCTCCTCTCTTTCTCCTTTCTCTTTGCAAAGAAAGCCGTCCTTCGCTCAGCAATAACGCCGGCGGGTTATTGGAGATTGTTCCCCGTTATATCGTAGATTCTACCGGCGCAATACAGTTACGTAACTCTGCTTTCGGATCTACATTTCGCTTTGTTAACTATCTGTCGTACTTCATGAAGTTCTAATCGTATTACAAAACCTAAAGATTACAGATGAAATATTCTGATTAAATATTCCTTGCTATTGCTCCTTTTGATTAAGTCTTTTTGATCATCGTTATAAAGTCCTTTTAGACTATTCAAGCTAATCTAATTTAACAAATAACTATACCTCATCATGAAACCTACGTAAATAGTTTTATCTACTAAACTAAAACTATTTAACGTTTCAGTAAACTTTTATTAACTTTATAAGCAATTCCACTGAACCTATTTTGACGTACAGATAGAAAAACTAGCTAATTGCTTTTCACTCGCAAAGCTACCAAATGTCTCTAAACTATTATTAGTGTAATTCGTTAGGAAAATATCCGATACATTTTTTAACTCACAGATTTCGAATTTGGCTACAATCTATATGCTGACCCTACTAATTGCTAATGAGTAAAAAGAAAATATACCGACCAAGCCTGTTTGCTATGCACAGAAGGTTCCGTAACACCACACAATATATTTCGTCTGTTTATAGTGTATTAGGGATCGTTCAAGTATTAAGTGAACAGATATTTGTTAACAAAGTTTTAACTCCTTCTTATAGTTGGCATATTTAAAAAAATCTGTTTAGGTTAAGTCAGGTTAGGTTATATAATTTTTATATTATATAAATTGTTGTATAATTTTTGAGCGAGAACCCATGACAGTAAATCTATGATAATGGATACGAGCATATGAGCGATGTATGGAAATTTAATGCATTTAATACTTAT
Organism: Eumeta japonica; assembly: GCA_005406025.1. Lineage (NCBI taxonomy): Eukaryota > Metazoa > Arthropoda > Insecta > Lepidoptera > Psychidae > Eumeta > Eumeta japonica. The sequence continues at coordinate 2,208 of BGZK01001276.1, forward strand.
TCATGCAAACATTAATATCGTATGTAAATGTTATATTATTTAGATATAATCGATGCTTGTTTATATTGTTCTATAGGAAATTTGGTTGATTGGAACAATAGTCCTCAGTTAATAATAAAGATTTAGACCAAATCGAAACCAATGAATTTAAACAAAGACAAATTCAAACGATTGAACAGCATGCACGTTATTAACCTTTAGCAAAAATTATTATTTCGAAAATCTGTAATATTTGTTCTAACACGTACACTGGATACGCGAAACCCATGCTAAACGAAATTTGGGTCTGCAAAAAAAAATGTATGTAATAAATAATAACAATGCTTGCCCATCAATTAATTTACTTTATATTTGACGGTTTTTAGGATATATTAAAACAAATAATTTCGAGACGTAGAGTATAAATGATTACAGACCACAATGGAAATTCACTGTATGGAAAATCATGTGAGCTGAACGAATTATTTCGTAAGTGCTTTGCATGTGAAGACACGGTTGCAACTGAATATATGATTGATGTAAATGACAGTAAAAGTTATGATTGATGATGCAAAAGAATGAAATTGTGAAAGCATTAAAACGTATGAAAGTTAAAGTGCCGCGATGTGACAGATGTTAGGGCGGGGTATAGTGGAAGGCTGCTGCACCAGCTCTTTTGACAAATGTTAGATAAGCCGTAGGATAGCTGGAAACTGGTGTAAAGCAGTCATTGTCAGGGTCGAACTGGCTTGAAGGGCCCGGGTGGTATTATGAATTTAAGGACCCCTAGAAGCCTTCGATAAGGGTAGATGAGATACACAATTTTAATGGTTAATAACGGTAAGTTAAATGTCACAGCAGATCATAATCGGTTGATTCAAGAGTTGTCGCTGTCCAAAAATTTCCATTAAAATGTTTTTCAAACTAACCTACCAATTTTTTGACATGTCGATTTTCATACATCCATCATTTCATACTCGAAAATTTTAAAAACGTCCCATTACTTTCAAATTTTCATAGATCAACACTCCGGAAAAGACATCATTTTTGTAATTGTTCCGCAATTTAATTGATCAACAAATATGGTTGTTCAAAACAAAAAAGCGCATCACAATTTTGAGCTCATGTTGTCAAGAGAGTCATATCTCCGAGCTAAATAGCGGGAAGTTTCAGGGATGGCCTCGTGACCAACCGTTATTGACCCTTCCAATTTGTCTTTTGATTTCTAGGATGAATAATAAACTATTTTACATGTAGGTTGTAATCTTGAGAGTAGGTGTGGTAGGCCTGGCAGAGTTGGGGTCCGGCCGGCAAACGCCACCCTAGTATATTATAGCCAGTCCGCAACCGGTTATTGTAACACCTGTTAAGGTAAAGACGATAGATCTGCACAAATCACCGCCCTATAAGCCTCCCTGCTGTTGAGACTGAAAATGAGATCTGGGATGTGCAAGCGAGATTTGTTCCCATCCATGCACTGCAATTCTATCCAGGGGCGCCAATGCTTGCGTCAGCATAAATGGGGCATTACATTGACCGGTTTGACATCCGCAGGGTGTCAGGATGCAGCTTCAACGTGGCTATTCAAGCTATTCATGGATAGCTGTCTAGGGAGTGAGGTGACTGAGAATGAATGAGCTGTCTGTCAAACGCGTCCTGTAGGGTCGTCGACGCGTGCGAGCTGCGGGAGATAATACAAAAATGAATAATACTGTGAAGAGAAGAGGTCAAGCAAATGTCAATAGCACCAATGTTATGGTTTTGAAAGAGACAGAAAAACGACTGGATGCAATATAGGTATTATATATATATATATATATATATATATATATATATATATATATATATATATATATATATGTGAAGCGCATACTTCAAGGACAGTTTTCGATAGATCGCATGCTTAGGGACATCTGTATACTTTGGGGACTGTCCCCAAAGTATGTTTATATCAAACGCATACTTTGAGCCCATTCTATGTAACGCATGCTTTGAGACAACTGGTCAAGCGTGAACATTTCAAGGGTTCAGTGCCATTTCGCACTTTTCACAGGTAACAACTAGATAAGTTTCTTAATAATTGTTATTATTTTGATTAATTTTAGTAGAATGAATTTCAATATTGACTCCAAACTACTCCGACTTTGCCTGAATGAAAATAATTTTCTTATTTATATTTCGAGTATTTTATGATTGCTTTTATATTGCTATATTGAAAATAATAATTATTAAAACTGTAATATTAAAATAAGGACTAATGTATATATTTGGGGTTTGCTTGTATCTAGGCTTCACAATTTTGTGAGAGTTTTATATTTATAACGTCAAAAAATGTTATGGTATATTTATTTTTGAAGTTTTTGCCTATATAATAATTGTTTTTTTTCCTATTTATTTTCTTTGGCTGTTCTCCGTATTTTACGACTAAATTTATACTACTACATAAATCTATAGCGTCGGTCTGTATGTCTTATTATAATTAACGAACAGTTTGACCGATTGTGACGAAAATTGTTATACAGTAATCTGTCTGTCTGTTTGTTTACCTTTATGTTTTGTTATTACCTGAACATGTGATTGCGTAAATGATAGAATACTGTTAGTTTGTCTGTCTGTCTGTATCTCGGTTTACCTGTATGTTTTTGTTATAACTTAAAAATGATTCGACCAATCTGTGTAGAAATTAATGTACAGTCTGAACATATGATTGCGCAAATAATAAGCTACTGTCTCTAGTCCGTCTGTCTGTATCATCTTTTATGAATTGAAAAGATTTAATCGATCTTGTTGAAAATCGCTTACCGTTAGAACATGTGATCGCGCAAATGATAGGCTACTGTTTGTCTATTCGTCTATCTATATATATGTTTTTATAACTTAAGAATGGCGTGACTGACTTAATAAAAATAGGTCTGGAAAAACATGTGCTTGCATAAATGATAGATTACTGTGTGTCTGTGTTTTGGCAGTCTGTGTATATGTTCTTTTATAATTTAAGAACGGCGTGACCAATATCGATAAAAATTAGTATAGAGTCAAAACATGTGATTGTGCAAATTATAGGCTACTCTGTCTGTCTCTCTGTGTGTTATTTTATAACTTAGAACCGTTCCATCTATTGTGATAAAATTGGTGATCAATTAGAATATGTTAGTGTACTGTCTGTCTGTCTACCTGTACGTATTATGTTCTTGTTAACTTAAGAACTGTTTAATCGATCGTAATAAAAATTAGTTACATTCAGAACAACCTGTGATTGCCAAAAAATACACCTGTGTTATTTCCACACCATATGAGAACAATGAAAAACAATCATTATTTTTTAATTCTTTAGTAGCAATATTCATTATTAGTATTTATATTTAGTTTTATGTAGTTGCGTGTGTCTATGTGCGCCTAATTTGCTTTGCATTAGAGTTAAGGGGGTTAAATTTTGTATGAAACTTTTATAGAGCAAGGTACGAACTTAAAAAGTCATGAGATGCATATTTTATAATTAGATGGAGGAGCAGGATTGTGTGTATTACTAGCATTCGTATCTGACGTTGTTTGCGTATTTTTTCCTGTTGAACCGAATTATCAACGGATGCTAAGAATACTTACTTCATTAATAAGAAACTCTTTGAATGTAATAGACTATTAACACTTCGCTATGGTGAAACCATAGCGAAGTGCATATTTGTAAGCTAATATATCATATAATGAGAACAAATATAGTAGGAACCGATTTCTAAATAGTAAAACAAAACTTATGAGTTGATAGATATATATTTTTGATAAGCTTTTTATTAACTTGTAATAGTTATATGAATATATGTTATCGGTTCCAAAATTCGCAACCAATTTTCAACCATTTACTGGTATCCGATTAAGCTGAAATTTGCTATACTTATGTAAGTTAGACAATGAAATATGATGATACCATCGAATTGGTCTGATGATGGAGACCGAAGGTAGCCATAGTAACTCCTAAACTAAATATGATAAGCCCATCATGTTAAGCTCTATTTGATTTGTTTTGATAAAACAATAACCTTGTTTATACACAGAGTCTGATAATTTATTATCAGACCCAAAAGATGGTCATAGGAACTCCTGAGCTATAAATGATATACTTATCGTGTTTGGATTCGTTTGATATTTCTTAACAAAGACTTTAATCATACATGATGCCCAGGGCCTAATGATGATTTCGGAAGATAGTTAAAGGAGCTCATGCTACACATAATAAACTCGCCGTGTTTGGGTTCGATTGATTTTTCTTGAACAAAACTTGAAATTTGTTAGTTATCCGGGGTCTAATGAATTTTTAATGAAAATTTCAGATGGTAGGTCTAGGAATTCCTAAGCTACTCAAAAGAAACTCATCCTATTTGGGTTCGTTTGATTTGTTTATATATTGAAAAATCTATATTTTTTCATTTTATTGAGATCTTTTGTTCACTTTTCGCAGTCGGGATTTATTTAATTGTTTTTTTTAATTCTGTTTTAACAACATTCTAAGATTGTTTTCCTTTCACTAGCATCGTCATCGTATCTCTTTGTAATAATCGTGATAAATCTTAGATTTATATGTTGTTATTCGTTAATCTTTCTGGTCGTATAAATATTAAGAGATTATTGCAGTAAAATAGATTTGGAAACATCATCTTGACTTTGTAAGACCTATTCAATGATATGTCACTCCACAGATATGCAATTTTATTTTCTTTAGCGCTACTTTTATTAAGACTGCTTTTGATTTTGATTTTTGTAATTTTATTTTAATATACACTGTGACAATCGCGCCACCGAAATAAATCTAATCGAATTAGGTTTATAAGTTTAATAGTTATGAGGGAATATAGGAACGGACATACATACAAACAAGTAAACACATGTAATCCTTCTTTGCGTTTCACCGGTGCGGTACAAATTAGTTAATAAATAAATTAATAGAAAATTTGACTGCGTAAAAGTGGACTAAAAGATGGAAACAAGATGATTTAAAAATCATTTAATAAAATATGCTAGAAAAATAGAAAATCAACAAAATACTTGCAGTCGTGGGTATCAGATTCATGTTTTGATTGATGATTATGACATATTTTTAAAGATAAGAACCGATTCCAAAATTAGCCTGCACATACACTTCATTAAAAATAACACTACCTAAACAGATATAAGTACACAGAAATAAAATCGTTATAAGAATTGTTTTAGGCAATGCCGGTCAAGGCAAGAAATTTAAGTCTTTTTTATATGTATTCTGAAAAATCATTCCAAAGTAAGAGTTGTATGATGGACCTTTAATTTTATATAAGTATTCTTGCCAATTTCGTTTAGATCACATTAGACCATGGAGTTATGAACTATTATTACCGTGGCCTCCCATTTTCATAACCCCATGCATTGGACGTTGTAAACATCGTATTATTGTTACGACGACTACGCGCCTTTGTATAGGACTGCCATATAAATTTTTATTAATTCTATTAAAAATTTTATAAATGTTCATAGTGAAATGTGAAATCAAAATATTTAATACCAAACTACATTCAATCAGTCATTATTTAAAAGTTTGAATTTCATACTAATACAAAAATTGTAAATTTTAAAAGAATACAATAATCCCTAGTATAAACTTCAATGAAGAAGACGCCGCCGCCACTCGCCGAAAGGCGGTTTGCGGCATCATAAAATAAGCGGGAATCTCTTTGTCATCTTTGAAGAAAACACCACGTGTTTTACGTTTCTAACAGGGTGACTATACGAGTAAAATTTTGTTGCATATTGTATGTTTATCTCATAAATTATGATCTAATACAAATAACAAATATATGTAAATAATTCAACTCAAGTGTTAAAGTTTAACATAATACTTATTTATTTCATTTAACTGCTTATTTGATGCATATACATACAAAATAAATAGCGATAGAGAGAGATTACAGCAAAAAGTAAATATAAAAGGGTAGAAGTACAAAGAGCCTAATCTAAATTAATAACATACAAATATGAAAAAGTAAATTACAGTGTATCAGAAAGAGCGTATCTTCATGGAACTTACGTCCTTTGGTTGAGAAGCAGTTTTCGGAAATAACTCAAAAATAGTATATTATTCGATCACGTTCAAAATATATTTCATTGAAAGTATTTATTAAGTGTTAGCTATGTTATTTTTGATACTTTTCGACATACGGTTTAAAAATAAAGGAAGGACAGAATTTATGCTACTTTTGAAGTAATTATTTCTGAAATTATTCATGTAATCAGAAAAATATTCAAAACGTTAAAGTGTTTTTAAAAGAACTGTCGAAGCATGTACCACACGATGATGTTTTTGAAAAAATTTTTCAGCATCTGTTGGATGTACGGAGTGCCCCGTATAAACATTTATTTTGTTATTTAACAATTTATAAGAGCAGTTTTAAATGAAGGTATATGAAAAATATATTAAATTGTGATTGTACATCTGAATTATTTTGCTTATCAATTGTATCAATTGTTTAATATTTATATGGGGTTATCAGGTAATATTTTGATGGGGTCAATAATGTATAAGCATCTAATATTATTTTAAAAGAAACTAATAAATATAAGATAAATGCGTAAAAAAGAATAATGATAATAACGTATAAAACTGAGAATTTATTTAACTTCAACAAATGCAAGTTAATCCACATTAATTAAACAATTAAATGAGTTCCTTAAATTCTGATGTGAATAATAGTCTTCCTAGTATTGGTACAATATTTCCTTGAACTACTAACAGCACGTGTTTAATGTACTCAAGTATTCGTTAATCTAAAATTTAGATTCTAAATAATATCGACTTATGTTAGATGCTCGTTTGGGTTCGTTAAGTTTCTATGTTTGTGGTATGTTTATCCTTCCATCAAAAATATGTAAAAAGAAGTGAAGATTGCAAAAAGCAATTGAATAATTCGTACTTTTTTGCTCATAATATTATTGTAGATAAAAATCATGAAGTGCTTTAAACAGAAAAAGCCCGTCTAAATGGCAATTCATAAAAGTTTTCGTTAAAATTAATCGGGATTCAGATATGTGTTGTTATTTTTATTATTTTTTCTCTGTCTTCTTTATTATTTTCAATAAATAAATTTATTTTTATTGATAAAGAAAAATTCAAAGTTAACTTAATAATTCACAAGCAGTGTTTATTAAAAATTTAAGCGTAATATTTTATGTAATTGTTTTTTTTACGATTCAATACTAGTATTATAAATGCAAACTTCTGTTTGTCTGTCAGTCTGTTCGATATTCACGCCTATAAACTGCTGTACCGATTTTGACGAAATATGACACAGAAATAGTTTGGCAGTAGAAATCGGACATAGGTTACGAATTGTTTAGTTGTCCTGTCTGTTCGATTGTATGTTTTTTCATAGTTCAACAATAGTTAAATTTATTTAATCAACTTTACTGTACTAATAGAAAATATCATTTTGTCTTATAGTAGCTATTGTCTGTTTGTCTTTCAATCTGTTTGTATTTTTATGGGGTGTTATAGTTTTTTACTTATAACTCGACAACTCTTCGACAAATTATCAAATTATGTTGAAATTCAGAAAACTAATAGAATTCATGACATAAAATGTAGCTGTTGACATAAACTGTTTCTTTTTGTCAATGTTTATCTGTAATGTAATGTAACGCCTTATAAATAGAAGATTTAAAAGTTATTAATTTTATTTTATTCTGTTGGCCATGCTTATTGTGTGCTTTGCTTAGAGAAGGAGCGTTGTTAGAGCCAGCAAAGACAACTAAGGGGGGGATAGAAAAATTCATAGGACATTAAAAAGAACTATGTGGTTTTTCTATTGCGTCTTTTATCAGTCATTGTATTATATTATTAAGCGTAATATTATAAATATGTGTACTTTGTAACGATGTTTGGTTGTTCTTAACTCTATTATGCATAAGTGGTAGGACGAACTTAATTGAAATTTAGTACACAGATAGAATGTTTTCTGGGTTGTACTCCATGATATTTTATATCTCCTACAAAAGCGTTTCTGTGCAATAATTTGCAGAAACCTGAATCAATATCGGTATCAAGTGTAATTCGAAAATAGAGGGACGCAGGGTTGAAATGGAGAACATCACCGAATCGGAACTCATTGTGAAATCGGGACTTAAATCGAAAACAGATTTGAGATTGGAATTATTATTGAGATTATTCGATATCGAAAATAACAAATAAGTTGTATGTCCACGCAGGCGATGCTGTAGACAAAAGCAAGGAATCTGTATTATTAACTATGTATTTGAATGTTGTAAAAGTCATATATAATAAAAATAAATCCAAAACCGATTACGAAAATATTGCATTCTATAAATGTAAGAAACAAGAACATATATATTTTTGTCTGCAATTCTAATCTACAAACAATTCAATATTTTCACATAAGTAGACAACTTAAATATACATTTTAATGTAATATATAGACATAGCAATGTTTAGAGGATAGCTGTGCTATATAATAAATAAATGTAGCATGTACAAGAAGATATCCTTATATTGTGCAAATACAAGAATATTTTATGTTTCATACTTTTCAGAGTGCGATTTTGTCGTAGTTGTGTTATATTTTCTTAGAAAATGTGTGTAGTGCCACTTTATATTTTATTTAGTCTAGGTTTTATTTTTATTATAGTATAATATATAATTTAGTATGACGTCACGCAGCCTATAACTAGTTGACGACAAATGTGCTTCTAGCGATATTTCATTTGTCAAATTATAGTAAATAGTTTAAAAGTTATGTGAGAACAGATAAACATACATCGAAACTACATACAAGCTAAAATCAGAACACTCCTTTTAGCTTTGCTAGGTAATGTATTATAGGCTAATCTTTTACATATATCTACCTAAAGTCCACACGGATGAAGTCAGGACACCAACTAGTTAATATAATGTGTGACATTCTAAAGTAGACTTACATTTATATAATCTTTGATGTGAAATCAAAATAAAAGCCCAAGTGTCGGACTACGCAAAGATTAAGATTCTTTGTTTTGACCGAAACAAATATGAGCATTAGTTTCACAGCTCCAATAAGAGATGCTCCATACAAAATCTATACGTTTTATATAAAAAGGTATGGATATTATGATTTTTCTGAACAAACATCTATATTACAATTAAAATAACCTATAACATACGTATGTTAATTTTTCCTGTGAATAATATAACTTCTTATTAGTGACAGAATTTTCGAAATGAATATTCTTTAAATTCAAATTTACAAACCATACCTTGTTAAACTATTAGCATAGGTAAATTACGACCAAACGCTTCTTTGTTTTAAAACAAATAACAATAGGTTAAATAACATTTACGTAACCTATTAATCATGGAAAACAACAATAAAATGTCATATATATACGCGCGCACACGATCATTCAAACACGCAGGCATACATACATACACGCACCTATATAAAAATAAATTAATAATGATAATAAAGAAATACAAAAATAATGATTTTTATGGTATATGGTGTATCGAAATAACATATTGTAATTTTCATCACGATCGGTCAAACCGTTCTTAAGTTTAAAAAGATAATAGCCAGATTTAAATTAAAAAATGAAAACATGTTAGATTAATGAATACACTTTTTTTTTTATTTATAATTTTATAGCATGACATAAATATCAGATCAACATTGAACAATAAATTCACCACCATACATATCTCGTATGTTGCAATCAGACAAGTACTTGGGCTCAGTGAAGGATTAGACGAAAATATATACATGTATGAATAGTAGTTGCCTTTAAAATTCATTTCTTACTTTACTTCATACTATAAAAATTGTTTTTACAATATTTGATATCAAAAAATATGGTCCACTTTAAGTCACGTAGAACCCTAAAACCTGTCCTGAAGTATGCGTCATATATAAAAAATATATGCTAAACAGTTAGTTTGAGGACATGTCCCTAAAGTATGCGTTACATTGTAAAGTCCTCAAACTATGCGTTACGTTGAAGATCGTTCATATATGTTGAAATGTAAGAATATATACAAAATCTAGGTCGGTTGGACTCGTCACTGTGTAGGCTATCAGTTAAACCCAAAACAAAAATGTGGTCCCAAAGCATGCGTTTGACATATATATATATATATATATATATATATATATATATATATATTACCTGAGTATATAAACTTTTTCACTTAATCAAATCAATTCAAAAAAATATATTTATTTTGTAGGTAATAGAAATTACACTTGAAATGCGTCATAAACGACTGTTTTAGACATTAAAATTACCACCCATTCCAAATGCTGATTCACCTTGAGAAGAATGGACAAGAAAGTCATGGTTTGCTTTTTCTTATTCATCGATACAGAATATTGAATAATTAATAATTTAGCACAACACTTGGTAATAACATGAAGCAACCTGCTAGCCGAGCAGTTCAATCCCATGGGTTTTTTTCATTAACATTTTCAGATATAGTATAATAGCCCTTGCCATATAACTTTCCTTTAGCGAAACGTTTAAATTCATAAAAAGGCAAGTTTTGAATGTCAACTGGTATCTTATTATAAAAGCGCACACAGAGCCCCTCAAATGATTTATTAACCTTACTTAGACGGGTCTTATGAGCAGCAAGGTCGTTCTTATATCTAGTATTAATGTTACGGATGTCGCTTCTTTCTTGGAACGATTCTATATGTCTCTTGACTTATGCCAGGTTTTCGTATATGTTATTGTGATGTTAAAGTTAGGATACTAATTTCAATAACAGCACGAATAGCTCTTTTTGGCTTCATTAGCAGTATTTCGTATTATGTTGAATAATAAGCTTGATTTTTTAAAGCTCCAAAGGCCCGCAAACCTCTTTTTTCTTTTCTTTTTTTTTAATTTCATTTTTCAACTTGCTATCTCCACGCGTTCCTGGGAAAAAGAATCTTGACAGACAAGAAGAGATACAGTGCGAAATGCACACAGACGGACGGTTAGTAGGACAATGAAGGGCTTTTTCCTCTTGAGGTACGACACATTAAAAAAAGAAGACCCTTCTTCAATTTATGTGTTTGCATCTTTTATTATATGTTAAGACATTTGATAAAATAACTATTAATGACACATATTCTGTGAAAGTTGCAACCAGCCACCTATTTCGGTTCTAATGATAGAGCCTTTTTCAATGTAGAACAGACGGACGGGCGGCGTCGACTCAGTATTACATTTCCGTACGTAGATCTAAAAAAACAAAGCGTTTTGTCACTTTCTTCAGTTAAAGGCACTCACTTTAATGCTTATCCTAAATCAATAAACGAGTCAGAATGGGCCATAATAAAAAAATAAATATTTAAAAAAAAAATTACCAAATCGAATTGCACGTGATTAGGCGCCCATCAATTGTTGTAAATTTTGACGATGTGCACACATCCGCACACAATTAAAGCCCAGAACTCACGCTCGGATTTGTCCGCTGGATCTATACGCCAGTCGAATACAAGAATGAACACCAGACTTAAGCGAATGAACTGCGCATGCGCCGCGGCGTGCCCGTGTTTGATTTGACAGACAGTTGACAGACATTCAAAATACATAACGACTTTAATTCGGTACATAGTTCTTTTATTAGTTTTTTTTTTAATTGAAGGTAATGACCAAATAACTAAATATAGTCAACAGCAATGGCGCGCCAGCACGTACACTAGCCTTATGACGTCACAGACGAAACAAACACGCCGCACAGTAAATACATACAGACGAGCATGTCTGTACGTACATCCGTATCCATCGTGACCTAACCGTCGTTTATCGCATTATCAGCGTCGTAGTAATTAGCGATTTAAATCGGACGGTATTTTATAACCCAAGAAAATATGACCGTCCATCACTTTAAGTAACAGGTGAAAACACGTTTCCACGTCAATAATTTTAAACGCCCTTTTGTCCCTTATCACTTGATTGTTTATTACATTTTATTGTTTAATTGTAATGAACGCATGGAATTCTAAAAACATGTCAAGTGCGATATGAGCTTTGCACCGAGGGTTGCTGTGGACACGATAAGATATTTAATTGTGTAAATAAGTGAATATAATTTAAGAACAGCGGCAGGTAAAGTCAGTACAGATGGTTGACATAGCATATACTGGTGCTTATTTTTGACGGTGTAATGACAATGAAGTATAATTTATTATGATATTACAATAACCGAGTCGTCAAGAATCAAATTTATAAAATGTATTTAATTATCATTAACAATTTACTTTTTCGATAAATTATGCACTCGCTAATTCGAGTTTGAACCCCTCCATCAATTAGCATCAAGCGAAAGCACAATACTCTATGGTTCAAAGGTGCCTCATAAGTATTAAACTCTTTCATTACCTTGACTTGCGTGTCAATTATGTTTCTTAACAAGCGATATCGATGTGTAGTCGATGTAGAAGTCCTATGATCGATAATTAGCATTACCGTTTCACAGAAAGCGATATCGACTCGACACCTGTCTCACATTGACATCGCTCTCTATGGTGTTACCATAATATAGCTGGTGTTACCATATTTTGCACTTTCTTCGCAATTCTTTCGTTTCTTGGGAACGAATTTGTTGACCAAGAATCATATAGAGACCACAGCGAGCCATTCTGACTTTAATTATAGGCAAAAATTAAAAGCAAAACACTCAGGACAACAAAGACGAACCAGCACAAGCACTTATTTAGATCAGGCGTCAGAATCGAGTCGAGTTCGTGTATCGCTTATTCGTTAAAACGTCAAAAGTGTATCCATAATACGACAAATGCCGCTTCGCGCGACACAGACCCGATATCGCTCTGAAGCGCGTTTGACGGGCGTTTGAGCCGACTCACATCCACGTCGATATCGCCCGTTAAGAAACATAATTGACCCGCCGTTTGTATGGATGAGTAGTGTGCATAATCATCACAAGATGTCGCCATTCTCTCTTAATAGAAAAAGCCTCGTTTCGACTAGAGATGGCGCTGCTCTCGACCGCCCATAGACGGGTACAAATTTGTACAAGATCGCAAAGCACTCGTAAAATTTAAACACCTTTTACTTTGGCCGTCACAATACGACATCTGCTCGTCCAGTCTTCGAGGAGTCCCGGACGTTTGCGTGAACCGACATTTTTTCAGATGTACGTGGTAAACTCAGAAAGTTTTGAGGTACTATAAATAATACAATACAAGTTATTTTTAACTTTCCGCTTTTAAAATTGTGGAAACTTTCACGAATTAGGAAGATATTGTAATCATTCCGATTTTCCCAAATAGAGTGCAGAGTAGATTTCTAAAAAATATTGTATAAAAAAACACTGCTTAAAAAATTTATCACTAACTTTATTTCTCGAGCATATAAAACGATTTCAATGCAGTTTAAGCCTTCGATACAACCTTTCGGGGAAAGGAGCTGATTAGATTTTGGTATCGATCGGTGAATTACTTTAAAAGTTATTTAAAAATAATTTTTTTTTGATAACTTCGGTTTTGAGATTCCTCGAAATCTACCTTTTGGAATCAGCACAACATTTCAAGAAGTCTAAGTTAAATAGACCACTTTTAAATGTCGCAAGCTGCCTTTCGATCAGCTAATCCGTTCAAAAGTTTAAGAGGTTTACACACACACACACCCACATACACGCGCACGCACACACAAACAGATAAACAGCATACAGAATCACTCGGAAAATGATCGAAATAGATTTCTAGGATCCTAAAACGTCAAGATCTTATGAAAACTTTTTTTTTCGAAAATCAGACTGAAAGCAGTAACTTCCCAATTTCATGAAAATGTTTCAATTTTCATAGCTGAAAGTGAAATAAGCATTTTTTTAAATAGATCTATTTTTCAGTGAGATAGGATTTGCAAAATTGCGCTTGTAAAAAAAGATATAGAGGGAAATTGGAATTTGGAATGTCCCTATTTTTCTTTTTTAAATATTTGCAAAATATTTTCCATTGTCTGGTACAACGAAACTACAACAACAGACAGTAGGTACGCGCAAACGTTAAATCTTGCGTCTGCGCATCCATCTATGACAATCACGCATTTTAGTGAGAGCAAGTCAGCTCGTACGGTAACTTTCATTGAATTGGTATTAAACGAGGGAAAATTGAAACTAGTAAACACCGATATTAATTTTGAAATGTTGCAGCGTCTGTAAAGTGTTTTCGAGTTTTAGGTACCCTAGTAAACCGGATTCTGGAAAATCTTTAACACTGCCCATCCACACGCCTAGGATAAGTAGTCGAAAAGTCCAAAGAACATAATAGTCTGCTAGACTTAACGCATGTGAACTTTGAAAAAGAAAACTAAGTATGCTTAAAATCTGAAAACATGGTACAATTTAAAAACATAAGTTTACTATTTTTCTCATGCGATGTTGTACGTAAACTGTCTCGAAAACGGTAGCAAAAAAAATTAATCTAAATCAAAACCCGTACAAAATCAGACCGCAACGACATTAGGTCCGAAAAAAGACTAATCACCCCACAAAATCGGTGCGTGACGATATAAATTCGGCTTTATAATAGCGGAATGAATCGATCGCCCCATGAATAAAAATATAAAGGGTTCTATCAATGCATTTGAATGATATGCTCTTTGTTCGCGTTCATTTATTATTTTTAAACTAGCCTATTTCTAATTTTTTCGAACTACCCTCCGTGCGTGGCCTCGTCTACTTATTTTCCTTCAAATCAAATCAAAAATAAATTTATTTTGTAAGTAATGAAATTGCATTTGAAATGCGTCATTAATAAATTCATTTCGACATTACCGCCCATTCCAAATGCTGATTCACCGAGAAAATAATGGGCAAGAAACTTAAGGTGTGCTGTTTTTACTCATCAATACAAAGGATTTAGTCATTTGTAATTTAGTTGACATTTAAAAATAATATGAAATAACCTGATAGGCGAGCAGCTCAATCCCAGGGGCTTTTTTCATTAAGATGTTCCAACACGGTGTAATAGCCCTTGCCATATAACTTTCTTTTAACGAAATGTTTAAACTCAGCAAATGGCAAATTTTGAATTTCAGCTGGGATCTTATTATAAAAGCGCACACATTGCCCCTTAAACGATTTATTAACTTTGCTTAGACGTCTTCTTATGTCTAGTGTTAATGTTATTGATGTCGCTCCTTTTTTGGAACGATTCTATATTTCTCTTGACATTTACCAGGTTTTCGTATGTGTATTGTGATGCTAAAGTTAGGATATTACTCTGTTAAACTAATCTCCGTTCAAGAGGTTCTTAAATGCATTTGCACCAAGTACGATTCGGATTCTAATAAGTGTTCGGTAGTTATTATAACTATAGTTATTTAAACCTAAAAGCTTAAAATACCTATAAAAAATTATCTCTTCATTGACGTACAACATTCAGTTTAATGCATTACAACTCATTGAGATCTTGTTCATGTACAATAAAAAAAGTTTTAATTTCAATTTTAAGTAATCTATACGTATATTTTAGATTTATTTATTTATTTAATAGTATCACCAAACACCTCCACAGTAATTCGTAGAAGGTCAAGGCTACTTACAACAGGTTTCCGCCCGGTATTTTGAGGTGAAGTTTACATGACATTTTTAATTATCCTTATACCAATCAGCGCTTAGCACGTTTCTGACCTTGGCTTGGGTGGGAACACGAGATTCAAATTTTAAGGTTGACCCCTATCACCTCTCCCGCCCAATACACTTTATTTACAACAAAACTGCACACATTTCAGAAAGCTCAAATAAGATTAGAATACGTTGTTCTGTTATGGAATTAACATGCCTAATTTCTGGACTATCGACTGGCCTTTCAGAAAGGTTTGAAATCATCCAGAACGACGAGTCGTAACCATTTCATGTCTGACATAAACAAACACTCCAAAATTAAATATGCCAAAGTAAATCCATTTGAAAATAAATTGTAAACGAAGATCAAAAGCGACGAGGCCACGCAACGAACTGTTTGCGGTTAGATAATTTTATTCTCGGATATTTTCTTTATTGGGGAATCACTTTGCTGCTCTATCTTTAACTTGGAAGCCCAATCTGTAAAGATAATATAACAAACTATACCGAAAAAAAGGTTAGATAATAAATCATATAAATAATCTAATAAATAATACAATAAATTCAATAATGGAATTTTTTATGAATAACTATCTTCATCCCTTAACAACTTAATTAATTTGCATATATATTTACAGATATGCGGTAAAATATCATATATCATAGTGAAAATAATTTTAATATAAATTATGATAAATTCAATAAGTACGATAAACTCATTTCTTGCAGTATACAACAATACTGGATGAAATATTAATTTTTCGACGTATTAGATTTTGTAATATGCAACGGGTGTGTTAAAAGTCAAAAATTCGTGTAATACGTTTAAAAATCATAAAAAAAAAACATTTTTCGCCAATAACCTACGTACGTAACGTCAAAGTTTGTGAAAACGAGATAGGAATATGCACTAGACGTGTGAGGGACAGAGTTGATGTTAATAAAGTGCGTCACGTAATTATGTCATGTCTTGGGTTGCCAGCTATTTATATTTTAGATTACCTTAAAAAGTTTTAACACAATTTAATGTCATTCAGTATAACTTTAATTATGTATTCGTTATTACGTGTACACGTTATAATTTAATATTCAAATAATATTTTTCTAATTCCCTCTAATCAGTTTGAAAAGATTTCATCAAGACATTTTATTTTATTTACAACTTGAATAGGTTTAAATTCTTATTTATGCTCAATTTTTCTATTTGTTGGCAACAAAATAAAAAATATACTAAGTAGGCAATATAGTTTAGTATTTCTGTTTAATGATAAATACAGTATTGTTTACATTATTTCATACATAATTTAGAGCGTGCATAACATGCTATGGCCTAGAAAATAATAACTAGTTATTCTCGTTATCTATTTAACTATTTTTTCGGCACGTTCGTCATCCCTAAGCACTCTGCGCACCTTCGATCAAATAGTTATTACATGAAACCGGCGCGTGCGCGTATCACGTCATTGAGTTGTTTACTTCGGTGGTTCTCATCGAAAACATGAACCTTCCTCGAATCACATCAATGAAATTAATTGAATTACTAAACGTATGTCCAGCGAGAGCCACATTACTTCGTAGACTGACCACGGAGCAGACTAACCTAAAAGCCTTACTTCAGGAGAAGATACCCAAAGAACAAGAAAAAGTAAGAGAATTCCGGAGAAAGCATGGATCCACAAAGGTAGGCGAAGTCACCGTGAACATGTTGTATGGCGGTATGAGGGGGCTCAAAGGTCTGATATGGGAAACCTCAGTTCTCGATCCCGAAGAGGGGATACGTTTCCGAGGTCTATCCATCCCCGAATGCCGGCAGCGACTGCCGAAGGCTAAACGTGGAGAAGAACCGCTACCGGAAGGCCTGTTCTGGTTGCTGGTCACCGGCGATGTCCCCACGCAGACGCAGGTACAGACTTTATCAAAGGAATGGGCACACAGGGCGGAGCTGCCGGTGCACGTCGTCACCATGCTGAACAATATGCCCGTGACACTCCACCCCCATGACGCAGTTCTCGGCGGCGGTGACGGCGCTCAGCAGCGAGAGCAGATTCGCTGAGGCTTACTCCCAGGGCGTCCATAAATCTAAATATTGGGAATACGTGTACGAGGACTCGATGGATCTGATCGCCAAGTTGCCCGTGGTCGCGGCGACGATTTACCGTAACACTTACCGCGACGGCAAGGGCGTCGGAGCCGTGGACGAGAACAGAGACTGGTCAGCCAACTACTGCTCGATGCTGGGCTTCGAGGACCCGCAGTTCACCGAACTGATGAGGCTGTATCTCACCATCCACAGCGATCACGAGGGCGGCAACGTGTCTGCGCACACGACACATCTAGTGGGTTCTGCTTTGAGCGACCCTTATCTGTCCTTCGCTGCGGGTCTCAACGGGCTGGCCGGGCCGCTCCACGGATTGGCCAACCAGGAAGTGCTGGTATGGCTGCAAAAATTGGGGAAACATTTGGGTGATAACTACTCCGAGGATCAATTGAAAGAGTTCATCTGGAAAACTCTCAAATCGGGCCGAGTGATCCCGGGTTACGGGCACGCCGTGCTGAGGAAAACCGACCCGCGGTACGCCTGCCAGCGTGAGTTCGCGCTGAAACATCTCCCGGAAGATCCACTATTCAAGCTGGTGGCTGCTGTCTACAAGGTGGTCCCGCCGATTTTGACTGAACTTGGCAAGGTCAAGAACCCCTGGCCGAACGTGGACTCGCATTCGGGAGTTCTGCTTCAGCATTATGGCTTCAGAGAGATGAACTACTACACCGTGATGTTCGGAGTCTCTAGAGCCCTCGGAGTCCTGGCACAGCTGATCTGGTCTCGGGCGCTGGGATTTCCCATTGAAAGACCGAAATCAATGAGCACCGAACTGCTCATGAAACAACTCGCCCATTAAAATATTTATTGCGTATATTTAAAATAAGATATTTATTTATCATACTATTTTTCCTATAGCGTGGTTAAAATAAAACATTTGGTATGTTAAGAACAGACAGACGTATTTTTGGTTTTATACCTTATCTACTTTATCTTACTGCGTAATAAAATTATGCGATTCGATGTTATACTAATTTACGAATTAACTTATTGAAAACGATAACAGGAAAGTGATTCTCTATTTTTAAAAATGTCTGTCTGTCTCTTTGGTTGAAGTGTGTTTTAAAAAACACAAAGATTGATACTTCAGAATGAGAAATAAGATGCGATGTTACATTTAGTTGCACTTATGAAAAAAAAAACTGTGAAGATTGACAGAGAAATTAAAAAGAGGGTGATTTAAATTCTACAGACAATTATAATAAGCGAATCCCTGTGCCATGCAAATATTTGTATAAGCTTAAAAATTCAAATTAAAATAAAAACTAAAAAAAAAAAAGCAATCCACTCGAGCAAACGCCAGAAATAAGGATATATTTTTTATATTCTGTAAATTTGACATTATTTAGAAGAGAAAAATAAAAATATAAAGTACATATCGCAATGTAAACGAAGTGACTAATTGTCGGTACGTAACAATAATATTATACTTTTTAAAACAAATATGTAATCCATTATCACTCTAAATAAAAAACAATTTATTTTAATAATCAAATCGCTATACTTCCAATCACTATAAAAAATAAATAAAAGTATATAAAGGACCATTTGCTAAACATTTATTTTCAATGAATTTCACGGAATTCAATTAAGCTTTTTTTTACATAACAAATGCTGGCCTTGAAAATACCTTCAAATACGAATAAAAGAAAAACTGGCAGCAGCCAATTGATGTATTGACTTTTGCAATTTTTTATTGAAAAACTGGAAAAAAAGAACATAATTTATTTAAAAATATATACTACATTTCGAACATAAACAACTCGCAAAAAAAATTCTTCTAAAATTTTTTAACCGTGTAAAGTTACAACAAGCCTAAAAAAGCCAAAACCTGAAAAGGACAATACTGATTTTTTGTTTTTAATTTTTGAGATTTTCATAGCTTTTTTTTGTTTAATAACAATTAAGTAATAACAATAAACAACGTTATAATTTAAATAGACATCAGGTAGTACAATCTCTTACGCAGGTAAGTGATTGTATTTACTAATACAGATAATTGTTAATGTTTAATACCACTACAAAACACGACTACCCGAAAATTGGATATCTAATACTTCTAATTCCTGAGCATGTTAGATATTACAGAATAATAGGAACCTTCTAAATAAATAAACAGATAGTTACATTTTAAAATAAAGCAAACCCGAATTGAAAAATACGTTAAAAACTCAAATTCAATTTTGTTCTTTTCATTTTTCCTTCAAGAATCTCGTTTTAAAAACCCATTTAATAAAATACAATATTATTTGGATTTAATATCACAATATATTCAACTAAAGCTATATTTGACATATGCCAATTGTTTTTATTTAGAAATTGTATCGTATTTAGGCTGTCTGTTAATAATGTGATGTTTCTTTTAACATTTTCTTGTAGCATATTCTCCTCTCCATATACGTCTTCATAAATTTTATGTGGCTTTTTATGTTAACATAAAAAAAAAAAAACAATAAAGTCTTAAAGTCTAATTCTTATATTAAATTTTTACTAATTTCATAGATCGCATATACGCATGATTATAAATAGTAAATTTAACAATAAGATTTAATCTAGTAATAGACAAAGGTGAAGATTTAAAATTAAATAATAATAATGAAAAGCAAATGATATGATAATTAATAAGAAGTATTTTCATAGAAATCTGAAAATGCCAAAAATAAATGACACATTTTTAAATTGTTTTAAATGTATTATAACTTGAAGTATATCAATTAATTACTTACATTAATTCTAAAGCTAATAAAAAGGCTAAATTAATGGATTATTATTAATGATCGTGTTTTTAACGTTTCATGACTTAATGACGGAATAAGTTTTCTCAAGCATTTTGATGTTTTTTTTTTCGTTTCTATTGAATTGAATCATTACTTTAAGATGACAGAATTAATATTTATTAAATTATCTGCACTTTGGTACAAAAATATTCCCATTTTCGAGTATAAATAAGAGTGGAACTATAGAAATGGTTGGTGACAAGAAGCAAAAATACGCACGCACTGTGAGTCGTGCAATACATTTCATTACAATCAATGATACAAATGTTACAATAAATTCTAAATTTTATTATAATTGTTTGTATTTCTATACAAAATCCCAACACTTAAGAAATCTCACTAAAGAAATCTATCCATTTTTATATCTCAATTTTTATATTTATAGCCCAAAAGCCATAGGTAACTAACCCTGTTTAACAATTATAGGTTCGCATCGAACTCAATGAACAAAGACATATACTTTTGCTATACTTATCGGAAACGATAGATTATCATTTAAGATGTTGTTTATTAAAAGAAAAAGAAAACGCGGTTAATAAAAGGAAATTCAAAAATAAAACAATAACTAATGTATTAAAAAGTGTTGAAAATGTTAATTAATATCAATTTGAAAGTTACGTAATTAATGAAAAAAACATAAAAATTGTTTGTTTATTTATTTAACGACTTCTAAATATCTTATATTAGGATTTGTTATAAAACTAGTTTTTTCACTTACTGCGCCATCTACGTTCTATCAAATTTATAATTAATCGTTTGTTTTATTACAAACCTACACAGCCGTCATGCATTTTATTAATCTAATTTATTTGGATTAATTAATAGTATCAAATAACCACCTAAAACAGTGGTTTATTATTATTTAGTTAAAGAAATATTACAGATAAAGTCGATAAGTTCCTAACATGATTTCTTGCAATTAGAAGCGCAACAGTACAACGCACGAAACTCTGCCGCTGTGAATTGCCTGCGAATGATACAACGCGCAGGCTCAACGCTCCCCGACCCTTCCTTCTTCTCCCCCGTATTCCCATTTCACGCCATTGCGACGCTTTCGTGACTAACTTCACAGCGGCATAGTGTCGTGTGTTATACTGTACCACCGATACCAACTAAATGAGTTAAATGAAAACTCATATCTGTATGTAGAGTTTAATTTACGTGTGCATTTAAGCATCTTAACTTCTGTATTTATCTACGAGAATAAATAAATGAAAATTATCTTCATTTAGATGTAACTAATTCAAGTTTAATTTTTTATACTTTTATTACATAAGATTCGTTTTTGGTGATATTGAAATATAATTAATAACAGTTATATTCTTTTAAATAATATACCGAAGTAATATAAAAATAATAGCCAATGAATTCAAATATAATTGTTTCGAAACAATAGCGCTTATCCATAAAAATAACAATCCACATTATGCCACTTAACCTATCGTCTTTAGTGGTATCAATTTAACGCTTTGAACTCTAGCTCTAACAGTTATTTAGCTTTGTCAATTACCAAAACAGTTATTTGACGCTTAACGTCCCATCTAGCATTAAACACAGTGTTAGCTAACACTCTTAAAACTCCATTCGAATTAATTAACCTTCATCTACTTTACCGTACATATCAATTTTAAAAAATCCATAGACCATCTCATTCAAAGACTGCAGAACAAAATGGGATCGGGGAAGCATAGATTATAGATTAGAATGCATAAGCTTGGAATATATGTACATATAGTTCCCAACGTATTATTTAGATATTTGCAATGTAAAGTATCTGTACCTAAATATTACTATTGCAAATAAAGCTTTCTGTTTCAAGTACCTTTCAAGCACTAGAATCGAAACGTTGAGTTGCTCGAATGGCGACTCGAGCCTGACCTTAAACAGCACAGCGAAGGGTTCGTAATATGGTCCCGTTGGCACCATTTGGGAAAGGAACCCTAAAAAGCGGTCGAGTGAGTCTCTGGCCTCATACAATGAGTAGTTTTCACCATATTAATAACAATATATATAACATTTTTATAAAACTCTTAATTTTATTGTAATTATCAATTATTATAGTAATATTACGGTAATTTTAATGTAATTTAAATTATAGATAGGGATGGATTGGATACAAGAATTATAAATTTGCAACTGTTTTAGGTATATTTTATTTTATTTAAGAAACTTAAAATATTACATCTTAGAACATATTTTGATTTAAAACAAAATCTAATACGAGTTTTTTAATCGTTTACATTTCTTTTACTTTTTGTAAATATTGAAACATAATACTAAGGCAAGAAATTGTCTTAGAGTTTATCATTAGCGATTCTCTACAAAATTGATTTTTTTTTTGTTTGCATTTAATTTATATGTTTATCGATCAAATAATTTGTTATAAACAATGGTCGAATTCGTATTTTCCTTAGATGCGATTCGTCAATTTCACGATTTCAACATTATACATAAAAGTAACAGACTGTCGAAGAGACGACAGTCTTCCAAAATTTTCATCACTGAGCGGTGTCTTCGAAACGCTTGTAATCGACGTCTGATACTGACTGAGCCGGCACGGGGGACTTAACCACAAGGCTCCTTCAATATCCATTGTAACGTATATGCGATGTTATTTGACGCGTCAATGGTACCGTTGTTGTTGTACAATATTTTCGTGCACGTCACTACCCTCCGTTATCCCGAACCCAAGGAAACGCTTTCTTGAGAGATATACAGGGTGCAATTAAAGAGAATTTTTATTTCGTGAATTATTAAAAAAAAAAAGGTTTGAAATACGTCATATTTTTTTTGCTAATTTACACTTTACCGCTCGTTCGGAAAGCAGTTTTCCCTCAATAAGAACGAGCAAGAAACTTAAGGGTAGCTCTTCTAATTTTATAATACGTAATAAAAAAAATAGTACAAAATTATTACTAAATGAAAATGCCCTATATGACGTCGAGCTGGTTGAGGATATTTGTTTTCTAAATATTCGGAAATTGTGTAATGCCGTTTTTTACCGATTGATTATTTAATAATAATCTTAAATTTATATATGGCTAAATCTTGTATATCCACAGGGACCTTATTTAATATAAACACACAAAGCCCCTTACATGAATTTATAAGTACATAATCGATTAATATATAAACTCATTATTATGTTTGATACTGGTTTATGTTAAATCACTACTTCTCGTAAACATTTTACATATTAGTAATAAAGTTTCATAAAGAAATTGAGATGTTACAGTTACGATTCCAATTGCCCTAAACTTTTAAGAGATACACGAGGTCCGATCTTATAAATCGCGCGAATCGGGCGGTTCTGAAACTAAAGATACTCGTAAAGCTAAAAAAAAGACCTACATGTCAATGTGTATAACTGATATATATATATATCTCAGTCGGTAGTAGTAGATATATCTATGTATATATATATTTCATGCACTGAATATGAGATGAAGAGAAACTGCGCGCGCGCCGCTCTCTTTAGCTCCTGCAGTAATATACGAAATGTAACTCTCTTCCTATCTTCACAAACTGATATCTCCCTCCCGACTGCCGTTCGCCTCGCCCGATCACGCCAGCTTACTGCCCAAGTTGAGTATACGTAAAGAAGTTTTACTTCAAAACGAAAGTCCTTGATCTGTCGGAAAATTAAAACTGCAACGTTTGTGCGCAGATCAAGCTTTATTTAATGATTTTTTATAAAAACACACGAACCTTTGCCACCTTTCGATCGCCTACGATAGATGCGACGCGCGTCCCCGACCTTCCTTCTTCAACCCGCGCTCTTATTTAGCGCGATTGCGACGCTTTCTGCAACAAATTTCACAGCGGCAGAGATTCGTGCGTGGAGTGAAGAATGAAAAGTGAATAATTTAGCACTTGAAAGCGAACCGCACGACTCCCGCCCGCGCTCATCCGGTTCCTAGAATCGAAGAGTGGAGCAATGAAACAGCAAACGATTTTACAATGAAGCCTTTTATTACATTTTTGCATATATAAATTTTTATACTCATATGTTGCGTCCGCTTTCTGGGACTTCATTACAAATGTAATAATCATACACATACAACATATAAGGGAATTCGCAGATCTGTATTAATTGATCTATTGATTATTAGAAAAAAGGGCACCATCAGATTATAAGAGCCAATCGGCACAGTATGAAAGTTGTAATAAGAGAAAACATTTTCATATTCTCTTTTTTTTTAATCTAAAAATAATTCATGACTTCATAGAAACAGAGAAAAAGGGAGAAACAAGTTGAAATCTCTATCTTCCTAGAATTCGACAGAGACATCACCTTTTTTTTTACAAGTGGCACTATCAAATAGTTCATAATAATAAATTATATTAGCGTGCGATTTCTGATTTTTTTCATACAAGTGGCGCCATCTACTAGTTAGTTATAGCAACTTAGTGCGCAATTTCTATGGGAATTCCATTTTTTTTATTAAATCATTTATTATAAAAATTTCACTAAACCAAATATTATACAAGGGCCGATTGGCTCGTTTTCAAAATGACAGAATATGTGAGGTTTTTTAGATTTCCGTATAATCTTTTTATAAACCTATAAATATATTTATCCGTACAATACATGTAAATAGTGGTTTCCGACTTTATTTAGAATTTAAATATGTTAGTTTACTTGTGGTAATACATATTATTTTACTTCCATAAATTGTGGATTTCTATTATTACAATTTTTTCATAAGTTAATACAATTAAAATTATATGTGGATTCTATATCACATTATCATCAGATAACAAATGGTGAAATGTCTCATGGTCGTTTAAAATTTGTATGGAAATTCCTGATAAGAATAATTTATTCATTACATTTGTATAATCAACCCTAAGGGAGATATGTGAATTTTTATAGGGAATCCCTAAAATGCATTTGAAATTAGAAACGTAAAAAGTCATATTTAGACTCATGATTGAACCTTAAGCTTAGTTTTAAACTCAACATTTATAGGGTGGTAAAACTTAAACTTTATATGATAATACCAGAACCAATTGAGGTACCTTTGAGGTCGTGTGGTCCAAAAACACATTAAAACAGCCCTCACCACTGCCATTATTTCAAAATAAACTAAAGACGAAAATTTGATTCTTTTGGAAAAGTTGTGCTACGAGATGATTTGACTATAAATTTTTGTATTTACAATGTGTAGAAAAATAGTGTTTTTGTTTTTTCATAAATATTAATAACAATAACATGGACTATATCACAAGTAGGCATTATTTAGCGAGCAGTTCACATCTACACTGCAGGCCAGGCTGCAAGGGCCTTAATGGAAAAGGGCTAACGTTAAGTATATGAAAATCCTAAAAATGGATATTAAGTGGTCATATTGAGGTGGAATTTTGTACGAAAATTCTAAAAAAAAAAAAGAATATATATATTATACATCTATTTGTTACGCACAGACGTAGTGCATAAGATTTGGGTGGATTTTATTGAAGGCAGTTCTCAATTCGACTAGTATCGGGACCGCAATGCTGATGGTAACTGGACGGTCGCCGGATATATTCGTTGTGTATCGATGTCGATGAAGTCGCAGCCCGACAGAATATTTTTTTTTTATATTTATTATGTTATTTATTAATTGTATATAAAAAAAATTATTGCCATAATAAAGGCACCTACTCATTTAGAGTTTTCGTTAAAATAAAATAATACACATTGTATCTCAGTATCTAACGGAGTATTTAAAAATTACTGTTTTTACATTTTATATAATTGTGTCAAATTATTAATGGGAAAAAAATACATCTCAATAAAATCATTGATTGCGCCCAGATATATTGTTTATAAAATCATTATTTTACGATAAAACAAAGATGCACTAATATTTTATTATCAAAATGATTTACAATTTAGATTTGTATAAAAAAAAAATACAATTTTTATTACATCATAAAATAAATTCTATAAAAAAAGTACTAGCCATTGATGTTTATATTAAATTAAAGTGTCTATGTAAAATAAAAAAGTACATATATTAAATTTAACACAACAATTTTATCCAACTTAGTATGTATTTTAACAAATCCTGTAAAAGCTGGTAAAATTTGAATCAATTTTAAATAAAAACATGTATTTGGTATGGAAACATTTAATAGAATATAGGTAAACATTTTTTTTTACTTAGTCAAAAGTCTTTCATTTAAGTTGAAATACACTTAAAGCACCGAATGGCAAAGATTTACAAAAAAAAAAATTTAAAAATAACTGATCATCATAATTTACGGCGGTGTGTTCCATTTGTGTAGGCTATACAACTCAGGTACTGCATGGACGAAGTTGATGCGCGGAAAAGTTTAAATGCATGGGGGGAGGGGGATTGGGAGAGGTGATTGGGGGGGGGGTCCGTCATTAAATTCAAAAAAAAAAAACATGGACACATCGATTTTTTTCTAATACAATCTTACAACTATGCACTAAAGTTAAATGTAGTATAAGACTACATGCGAATTAAAGCAAAAGGAAGCAGACTATAATTATGACAAAAAGTATTCAATTATGTCATGTGGTAGTCGAGTTTATTTTACACACCATATTTATAGTCATTTTATAAAAAGGGGGAAACGGAGAGGAGTAAATCATCATCCCTCCTTGCTTCGCCGTAGTCGGGTAAAGACCGTGACGTCATTGCGTTACAGCGCCTATTAAGACTTTGCCGGTTTTAATAAGCGCTAGAACGAGATGGCAAAGCATCTTAGACGGCTTAAAATTAATCAGGTATATCAATTTTAAATTCAATTTTTTTCATAATATCCAATTGCCATACAAATTTCATCATGATAATAATTAATATTTTCAGTTGGTATTAGTTGATTACCCTATTGAATACCAACTCTCTTGTTATTTTTATAAAAAGTATGAGAGATAATTTTACAGTTTCATACAGTGACTAGTTAATTACATGCATTTTGGATTTAATTAAATATATTAAATATAACAGTATTAATTAAACTCCAAAACTTGACATTTAAGGCGTGAAGCATTAAGCGGTTGGTGATAATAACAAGTCTTACTCTAACAAAACATGTAAATTCTTATCAACAAACTATATTTCTTGAAATTTTAATTATTAATAAAAATAGAAATTGAAATTTTTTAATTGTTCATTTTAATGGTGGCGTTAGTGCACACTTCATAAGTATACAGGAATGGCCTATAAAAAATTAAATAACGCGAACCGAAAGAAAAGTTAATGTGCTACTTTGCGAGTTTTTTAATTTTGGAATTTTTTTTATATATTATTCGAAAAAGCCTACCTAGAAAAAAGTTGCACAAACCTCCGTCCCCAAAAAGCGAAATCATACAACTACCCTCGCTTAAAGGAGAGCGACATTATCGACAAGAAGGCTGATCAGTCTAAATGAATTCATAAGAAAATCCTACTCAAAATTTTCAACCACTAAACTAATCTATTCAATTCAAATTATATATTAGTCTGAATTCATAGTCATAGACTATAAAAAAAAAGAGAAATACAAATTTAGAATTCTAATATCACCAGTACAAATCTAGATTGTTGGGTTAGCCAACACGTAAAATGTTTCAATATTAAAAATAAGCTCATAACTGATTTCATTATTTATTTTTACATATTTACCTGTAATTTGGGTTATACACAAGGTATACCTTCAGAATGCGTATTGTACATAATTTATTATTTTTTACAAGGTTTTCCTTTTTTTTGTATACATTAAGATTTATGTATAGTTTAATTGAATTACTATATAATTTGTTATATAGTAATTTATTCATTATGTACATATAATTAAATTACTATATAAATATTAAAGTGTCGTTTGTTTGTAGAAATAACCTTATATTTGGAAGCTCGTATGAGGATAATGTACAATTTCTTCAATTAAAAAAAATTACATACAAAACTTCTTTCCAATGGTTTCTGTTATAAATTCATTTTAATATAATTAGTACATATAAACATATTGCAATAGTTAAATTTCTAACCGGAGACAATTCAAAAGCTGGTGAAACTGGCTGTTATTTAAAATAGCATATAAATATTTTAGTTATCAACTTCAATATTTGAACGTAGCAGAATAGTACATTAAAATATTGAAATTCACAAACTTTTGTGATAACTATTGATTTTTTCAATGTTGTATATTAAGCATAACTTCTATCCAAGAAATAATAAAAAAAAATTAAAAGCAAATAAAATTTTGTGGAAATTATTTACTATCATTTTCATATTACAAATCAAACAATTTGCGAAATATATAGAAAATCAAAATTTTGCATAAAACTTTAGATAAGAAAAATGTGAAAACGCCAGTGAAGATATTAATATATATATAACTTCTGAAAAAAGATACCAAATTCAATGTAACACAAAGTAAAGGCAGTCAAAAATAATATAACACCACAATACAGTAATTGGGTTAAATTACTGCACGCAAAAAAAAAAACCACAACCATAGATTAATTTACATCACAAACGTATAAGCATAACAGTAAACACCACAGATAATAGCTATGCCCAAGCATTGGGATCATGAATAAATGACACAAGCTGATTTTTAAAGCTACACTAAAAATTCTAGAAAATTTTTAAACATACGGGCGAAAGTTTTACGTGACAACGACTTTGAATGGTAAAATCATTTTAATGTGAATATTCATTCGTATAGTAGGAAGAAGGATGAAATAATAGTAACAATTTAAAACATTTATTTATACAAAGAATTATATTTAAAACATTAATTTATACAAAGAATGCCAATTTTTTAACATACATATTTATATACAAATATACATACAATAACTTGCAATACATTTGCAAGCTATGCAAATTCTCTAGTTGCGCGCGGCAGACCGATCATAGTTGAGTGGGAGAGACGCCATTCGGCGGGCCTCTCGTTCGGTGACTCATCGTTACGTTACCGAGCGTTACACTTTTCATAAGTGACTCCCAGCCGCAACCTAATTTAAGACGTTGTCACGTCAAAAACATTCATAAACATGTACAAGCTGCTATATTTCGAAAATCGACAATATAAACTTTTTTGCATCGAGGTATGTGTACGGAGTGCCAATATTCTCGCCAATGAAGCCACAAGATGGCGTTGCCTCTATGGTCCAATCATCCATAATTTTTGTATGCCATCACCACGAGGGAAGATGCAGACACTGGCAACCACAGGAGAGTCACCAGTGCGTTGCCGGTCAGAATAAGATCTCATCACAGAAACTCTCACTCACACGAACGGAGGAAGCTTTTACTTTACGACTGTAATCTGTGAAAGTTTGGATCGAGTTGTTCTATTTTCGTACTACGTTATATACAGACTATCTTAAGACTTTTAGTGGCGTTATTTATGAAGAAGTAATAAGCAATTGTGACTGCGAAATCACTACACCATTGACTTTGTATTGTATAAATACTATTCTATTTTTATTAAAATGAAGCCGGAATGTCCAGATCCAACAAAAAAAACTATAAGACATTTAACGAAGCCTCACAGAGCAAAATCAATTCTAATGTAGAAACTTTTAACATTCCAAAGTTATACATGTTTTGCGCAAACGCGACCAGCAACATTATTTGTACTGATTGTACAATAAAGACTGCATTGCGAAATCGAGTTAGTGTTACATGGTTGTCGCAATGGCGCTAGTGTCTTTGAGGTATGTAAAAACTAACCGATCAAACATACAAAAAAAAAAATGTATTACGATAGCATTATGAGTCATTGACTTAGCAAATAAAAAAAGCTAATCGAATAACGTGTGGCGTGTGCCTAGTCATGTATTTGTTTTTACGGATTAGAGAAAAAGCTGAATGCCAAATCTGTTACCCGCCGAACGATGCGACCATCGACGAGAAATAAAAGTTTCACCAAAAACACGGGGGGCGACGCTGTCGCATATAAACGGCACGAATATTAGAATTGAACTTTTAAGCGAACTATACACAGCCTTCGGTACACATACGCCCCGATGTCGAGACTACACAGTTGAACGTATGCGAGCATTTATCGTTAAGCGCTGGTTCAGAACACCATGATCTCGCTCCTGGGCCGATGCGACAGGTTGTCGTCCAGGGTCAGGTACATGTTGAAGGAGAAGAACATGGCGACCGCCGAGAGGAAATGCCAGATGTCGTGCGAGTCGTACAGCTGCAGCAGCGTGCAGAACTGGTTGTTGCTCCGCGACAGCGCCGGCGTCTCCTGAGAACACACGCGACCGACGTCAGACGGACACGAGAACGGTCATGGGGTGTCTATGAATAGTTATTTTATTTGCCTCGCTATGAAAATTTTAGAAACTATTTGAAGAAATCCTGTATTTAATACCATGATTATATTTAAATGAGATTTTTATTCGCTTGGGACATCCAAATAAATAGAAATTATGTTTGCCTCTAATATTTCAATGTAAAAAAAAAGTTCAAGCGGTATAAACGTTTTTACAAAATTATGGTTTATTTCATGTTTCTCTCGTATTTTAGTGTAGAAATGCGTCAAGTGGGTTGAAATGATTATACCAAAAACAGATAAATAAAAAAAAACGTGGCACTACTTTAGCTACCAAAAATGTTCAAGTGGCTCGAATGATTTATACTAAATATGTTTAATCTATATAATTTCTTTACAGCATATTCGAGTTATAAAAAAAAAAAGTGTAACCAGGAAATGTAGATGAAAAAAAAATAGATAATTGAAATTTTACCCATAAAGCTTTATGGGTTATTTGAATATGTTTCTTTTGTAATACACGAAAGGATCTTATCAAAATGTATGTATAGATCTAGTTTAATGGGTTCATTTGTGCACACACACTATTGTTGTACATACACTATCTGTCCACTTACCGACCAATCCGTGGACTTGTCCAGATAGAAGTAACCAGACACAAACCAGAACGAGTAAGTCAAAGCTATAAACACCCACCTAAAAAAGGAAAGGAAAAAAGTATATTGATATCCAGATAAATATACAATTTTTTTTATATCGTAATCATAAACAAACATTTACATTATACCACATCATAATACTGTATCCTAATATGAATTGTAATCTATATCATAAAAAAAGTAACATATGTCTTCCGTACAAACTATCACCGCCTTTTGCACAACCCCCCCCCCTCCTGCGGTTGGAATTTCCATTTTTTAAAAACTTGGATGGATTCATACAAAAATGGAATTTCCAATTTAAAAGTTTATAAACATCAACATCACAGCAATTACGCACATGGATGTTTTATGCTGATACTTAAACAAGCTTTTGCCCATTTTTGCACACAACTAATGACTAAGTAATTACAGTTTTTTGTCCACTATGCACACTATTTTTCATTATATTTCTAATGGTGCCGTAATCTAACAACAACTATAATAATCATAAATTAATGTTACTATTCTATGCTAAAGGTGAAAAAGTGTGTCATATACCTTTTGCTAATGTTTGTTCTTGTCAATAAATGTTTTCCTGAGAAAATCCTAAATATTAAGACGATATTTCTAGGAAGAACAACTTATGAAAGGGAGCAGGCAGTCAAGCCTGCATCATTAATTCAGCTAAAAATTTACCCAGACTTTCAGTTTATACAATTTCGCTGTTGTTGAAAAAAATTGTACTGCAATTTATATTATGTGAAAAATAACAGTATAGCTGTATCCGTAACCAAATTATAGGATATGTACTGTAATGCCATCGACACGTAGAACAGAGTCAAGATCTGGACAAAGAGCCGATTGAGGAGCTAAATCGAAAATATAATTAGTAGGAACGGGAGCGGTATCGGAGCCGCTCGATTCATACCTCGTATCAAGCCACATGTCTCGATTCAGGCACTAAAGCGAGTTAGGTCCCTTTCGCGGATAACTTCAACCTGTTACATTTTCGTTACGTGCTTTGAATATAGTAAAAAACCTTCTTCGAATGTATGGAGTGAAACTTCTTTAGATTATATACAATTCTCGTTTTATTTTTATATTTTGTGATTGGGACAAGTGAGGTATGAACAAAACATCTTTCTTTTGATTTAAATAAAAGCTTTTTCATTTGTGAAGTTATATATTATTATTATTATTTTCATAATTTTTGTTCAATTTCTTTTTCAATGACAGAATTATTTTTACAGCTTTTGCAATCAAAGGTTTGTGGTAGCTAAAAAATAAGAAATATAAGTTAGTTTCACATTGAACATGATGTCGGAGCCTCGTACCGGGAGAACGTGACAAGCAAATGTGACGGCCGAACGTGATTTTTTATATCTTACTAAATTTTTCCCCTACATGCCTAGAGAAATTTTGATAAAAGAAAGAAGTATAAAAAATCAACACTACCGTCAGTGCTATGCTATTTATTATTTTTTACTTACATAAAATTAACAGTTCTCTCGACAATGACAGGGCAACGAGCCCCAATACTCACGAATACCACAAGATGCGCTCCCTGTTCAGCAGCTTCATGATGATGTAGAACAGCGTGTAGAGGAACAGGTTGCTCATCAGAATCACCAGGAGATGCGACGCAAAGTCCGTCTTATGCTCGATCAACCTGCCGATTAGAACAGACCATCGATATGCAGGTGTTGCGCATTTAACCAAGTGGTTAGACAAAAGAAGCGGGTACAGATCGGCCCATTTTAATTTATCATAGTCATAAAAGTCCAGAATTTTGATTAGAGCGATTTATTTTATTACATTCGCATTAAATTGTTATGGGGGAGAAATTGAATGAATGACATTCATAAAAACAAACAATATGTATACACGCACTGAGATACAGAAAGGCAATTTGGAAACACTTTTTACACTTTCAATAGATCGCACTTGGGAACGCACTGAACGCAAAAATAAAACTGACTCGTGAGTAATCGAATACCGATACATACTCCTTGGCAAGTGGTCTCGAACATTCTCCGAGTATAAAAACGAAACTATAAATTAATTGCAAATACATATGTAAATGTGTCACATCACCACAAACAATAAGATTTGTCGCAATCGGAAACATTCTAACTGATCAAAATGTAAACAAATCGCCCACACATTTCGAAATAAAAAAATGTAGGAATCTACCAATTTTTTAGAAGAGTTATTCTGTTATTAAATTATTTATTAATATAAACAATGTATATACACAAAGGATGTACAATATATATATATATACATAAATCTGTGATCTATATATATATATATATATATATATATATATATATATATATATATATATATATATATATATATATATATATATATATATATATATATAAGTCACAGACTTACTGCAACATCTCTAGAAGATAATGTATGAACAAGAAATGTTATAAAATGTTAGGTATTTATTTAAAGAAAACAAAAGTCAAAAGAAAAACCCTTTATAAAACACTCGCGTGGTACTGAACATTGGTGACTGGTATTAAACAGTAGCATATAACAGTATATTATGTGTATATATGCATGCAAGTATGCAGCTATACATTCGAGGAGCGTGACGATGCAACCTTGACAACTGACAAGGCGTCGATATATATTTGGTGACTGTGACCAGGCCATATCTGTCGACCTGGTAGTAGACGCGTTGATGACATTGACAAATGTTCGAATCCGCGACTCACCCGTAAGCCGCTATCGCCCAGTTGGCCAGGTTGGCGATGACCAGCAGCACCATCCGGCCGCAATACATCGGCGTCATAGCCTGGACGGGGTGCCTGATCAACTGGCGCGCGGCACGACTCACCAACGTACTCTCTGTTGGAAATATTTTTTTTGTAAGACACACTTTTACAACAGTATTAAAATGTTTTTCATTGCTAGCTTTCATCCGTAGCTTTTACACTAAGTAAACATAAAATATGTAAACGACGCATGCTTCTTACAACGTCCGACGCGATGGTATAAATACGGGATATTTTCGTATAAACCATAGATATATAAAAAAGAGTAGATGCACAGTTGCGTACTATTCGGATGGCGAAAAATGGCTCAGAGTGTTTTACGCTCTGCTTACGAGAGCTTACATTTTACGATACTATTTTGCAGGACCAAAGAAGAAGAAGGAAAGGAACATTATTTATCATCTGACATTTCACCAGAAATGTCATAGCATAAGGTTCAATTTTAAATGCAAAGAGAACAAGTAACAATCATTTTGTTACTGGTAGAAAATAAGTCCTATTTTTCTACAATTTACATGTGCTGCTCTAAAACAAGACATCAATGGAGTGGTCTAATATTATGTTAAATTTTTATTATTACTTCTTGGTTGAATATATGAAAAGAATTATAGTATATTTTTCTTCATAATAAAGCTTAATGTAGTAATCACCTAAGATTAAAATTAATATGAATAAAGTAATTTCATAATATCAGTAAAATGTACATGAAAGAACTTGATAATTTTTAAAGTGTATATATTATAGTAATATAAAACTTTCTTATTATTTATATAATAAAATAAGATGACGATTAATTAACCATTAACATATTTTTGATGAACATGATACTTTTATGTAATTAGTTAGAAAACAAATTGAAATATAATAAACATAATTATTTCTGGAATAGGTTTAATTTATTGTATGATTTCCTTTTAGAGGCAATTTTAAGTTTTATATAAATATAAAACAAGTATAAAATAAATAAAGAAATAAAGGCAATTCCATTAGCATAAGAACAGTCTCTATTGCTAAGTGACTGAATAAAGTGATAATGCAAGAAATACGAAACCGGTGTTGTATAAGTCCTATTTCTTTTAAGTCGGTTTATATTTCGGCTTTTGATGCTACTTTAAATGAAGAAATACAAAATACTCATAGAATAATCATTATAATACGTGATTGGGCACCTATTATAAACAAACTAAATTTTGCTTATCGTAAATAAAAAATGCCATCTTTTTTCACAGCTTTTTACGTGTTATTTTTGCATTTTTTAATAGTGCACTTCGACGTCGTAACGGAAGGTGCGACAAAACTACACTGAATGCAATAAACGCCAAACTGTCTGTTTTAGCAAACTCATTTACCGCGGCCGATTTTGAACGCGGGACTGTGCATCTTTTTTTATAGATCCAACGCGTATAAAGGGAAATACGAAGCGATCACTAAAAATCGCAACGCATTCGTGAATGTACGATACGGACCCAGAATCGGGGCAAACTAGTAACAACACATCACAAAAATTCATAATTATTTCCTATTAAAATTTCACGGAATTCTATCGGGAAATCGTTGATCGTATTATACGACGCTTCATCTTTCTCCGGTTTACTCTATGGTACGTTTAAATGACGACCGAATCGATGAGCAAAGATTAGCAAAGAATATCATCAACACTCACCCAATTTAAACCTTCCCATGTAGTATATTTGAAGGGTCATCGCCAGACAGGTGGCCAGGTGCAGTATTGTGAATACGATCCAAAACAAGATGTTGGCATTCAAAACGCCCACCAAACCTGGAAAAAGACAAAGAAACTAGTGAAAATTTTGCGTTATATACGTCCGCTTTTTTTCAGGAACTTAAGGAACTTACTCGTTCGGCGTTCGTTTGCCTAAGCAGCCAACTCAATAAAAACATCTCTATAATTATCTCAAAAATGTAATCTTTTGGTCGAAAGAATTGTAACAGTTTGGTAGAGCCGTTTACTCTAGTGGGGCCATTCTGTGGCCGACTTGGGAGCAGTACAAGATTGGGCCAGCTCGACCGGTGAAGAACACACTCACACAGTATACGAACGTGAAGTAGACACTTCCACTGTTTCGTTTCGTTCAGTGAATGAGAGTTCCAGTGTCCCAATCCCCCCTTCCCATCAGTCTAATCCCCCTTCCATTGCATATCGTATTCCTTCCCGAAATACCGGCAACGAACTCGTGACCCCTCTGGGATTACCAGTGTCCATGGACGGCGGTAACCATCCACTTTCTAATGTCTTGCCTGCTTGTTTGCCCCTCGAATGTAAAAAAAGAATAAGCAAAAACTTTAAAATAAACGTTTCTATTTTAATCAGATGCCGTATCCAGGAACTAGGAAATAATGAGAACATAAATCTGGGTGGTACTCAAAGATTCTGTTTTCTCGTGAGAAATCGTGGACATACAGTGCAGTCAGTTGTAGGGATTACATATACGAATCTATAAAAACACTCACACACCATATAAAATATATATTCAATCATTCACACACGAACACACACACAATATACATTCATTCACATAATTTAATGTCCTAATCACATACATACATACATATGACATATATTTACATACACATACACGGGACGAATGTCGTGCCGGCATAAGGCTAAGGAATTCGGTCGATTCGGGACCCGGCCGGCGAAGGTAGTTGGTAAACAACACAATCGTGAAAGAGACATTTTCAGTGTCTCTCGTCAGTGTGATTATATTTTATTTCATATTCTTGTTTTTTAGTACTATAAGTGTATCGATAAGAAATAAACCATGCCCGTATAAAGGAACTGTGTCCCGCAAACCTTTCACTTGATACTGTCAGTGTGTAATGCGTGTGCGCGGATTGTAAATAAAAATCGAGAGAGACCGTAAGTTAAAACTGAATCTGAAATTGTATCCCGGCCACGAATACTGAAACGACACCTGCACAATCTTCTTAAATTGGATGCCGAGGGTCAATTTCTGTCGATGTGCCAGCAGATTGAATAAAAACAGGAGCTTTGATTACATCCTACAATACGAATGTGATCGCATCAAACATGTAGAAGTAGGTATTAATAATAAAACTTCGGGGTGGTCTAATGAAAATACTTTAAAAAATTTGTAAAAATGGATGAACGACAAATATGTATAGTATTTAATGTAAATTAGGTAGTACAACACATGCATAAAATTCAATGTGTTTTCTAACCATACTGAATCTAATCTCTACCAAATTAGATATTAGTTAAAATGGCTTAATGTTAAATAGAGAAATGCCCTTCATGTAGCATAAAATCGCTTACAATTTTTACATTACATTCATAATTTTTGAAATGTAACCACGGGTGTTATGTGCGGGGGCAACGCAAAGCTGGAGTATATATTATTTTCTCTTTTCATTGGATTATATTATATTAAAATTTATATATCATTCATCATATAAGTTATATTAATATTTCATTAGATTATATTGAATAATGAAAACCTAATTAACACTCAGGCAAAGAGGGGCCAACTTGGTGTTTATTATGTAGAAAAACTGAGATGAGTCATAGAACAATATACTTTATGCACAAAATTGGCTGGAACAGCAGACAGTTGCTAGTATTGTTATGTAATAGATCAAAAACTAAACATATTCAAGCCATTTGTTATAAAATTTCGTTGTTGTAATACTATTGAATTTCATAATATTTTTATATTAAATGCAGG
The DNA here is from genome assembly GCA_005406025.1 of Eumeta japonica. Taxonomy (NCBI): domain Eukaryota; kingdom Metazoa; phylum Arthropoda; class Insecta; order Lepidoptera; family Psychidae; genus Eumeta; species Eumeta japonica. The sequence goes on from BGZK01001276.1 coordinate 40,018, forward strand.
TACTAAAATAAAAGCTGGTGCAAGACAGGACCGGCGTTTACTTCTCAAGCATATATTACATATGACTTCATTTTCTATTAACACTCGATTTTGCTTCCCATCTTGAATGGAGTACCGCGGACTATGCTAATCGATTCTTAAGATGTAACACAACTCACCTATAAATATGATTAGAGCCAAAACGCCGAAAGTGGCATGCGCACGCGCATTGATGTCGGGATGCCGATTCTGGTATATTTTTATCATGCACATCACGCTTGTCACGTACATGAACGACGTGTCTGTGAAAAAGGTAAAAGACAGTTTTCAGTGCATGCGAACTTAATAATATATTAAGTATAACAGCCTATCCATATAGATCAACTTGTCTATGTTAATAATAAAGCAGATAGTTGGAATTTTTGTAATTGAAGAAAAAATTGTTAAATCAATAGCCAGAAAAGAGATCACTTTCTTTCCTCTTTGTCACTCTCAACTGAACCATATATGAATATCCAATTAATGAATGTTAAATGTTTATAAAATCAAACTATGATAGCCATATTGTAAAATCACGAGGAAGCTGTTTGTTCCATAAAACAATGCAGGTTTTGAGAGCATATTCCATTCCCTGTATTGTATTTAAAATGTAAAGTATTCATTTTTAGAAAAAAATATTCATTCTAAATTTCACAAATGTCAATAGATATGATATTACATAAAAATTGACTTTTGCTATAATTCTATGTATAGAATTTGCTAAAACACATACAGCATCTCATATTTTTTGTGAATACATTTTGTACTGTTAAAACCCAACTTTTAAACTATGTATTAACATCTAAGTGACGATGAAGTAAATGACAAGCTTAAATGCATTTATGCGTCTGTAACAACATTGTGTTTAAAGTTACAACAAATGGCAACATTCAATATTTCACTATATTAATAATATCTATTAACATAGTGAATTATTATTCTCAAGAATTGAACAAACTGGTTTATTTAGATAGTTAATAAATATATAAAATTGATTTTTTGCTAACATGCCGGTACACTATATAAGAAATGACAATAAATACACACAAAAAAATATAATATATTAATTATATAATTCATAAAATATATAATGAAATTAATATCTGAATTTTTACAAAAACTTGTTTAAAAATATCTCCGACATTTGTATATCACATATTAGTTGTGAAAAAGTTTCAAAATTATTATCATACAAAGCAAAAATGTACAATCTACTTAGGCTCATGGCGTGCTCTAGGCAGTAATAGCCTTTTATGAAACCCAGAAAAAGGCAAATATTTAAAAACTCACCAAACTGGAAATTCATGCTGTTAGGACAGACGTGGTAGGCAGCAGACAGTAGACCTTCACTGACGAGCGCTATGGCCATGGCGTAAAGAAGCCCGAAGTGCTGGGGTAAGCCCAGCTCTTTCTGGAACACGGACATAAGAATTAGGGATGTTGCGGATATTCGCATCCGCATCGATTTGGACGTCTGCATTCGCGTCCGCATCCGCATCAATCAATGCGGATGTTAATGCCGATGCGAGTCTTATTGTGATAAAGTGAGTTTTGTGTGCTAATCGTTATCGAGTGCGAGTCTTCTGCACTTAACAGTTTATTGAACAAATGAACCTACAATTTTGTCACCGACACGAAATGAGGTTTTAAGGATAAACAAAACTAATGATGATGTTTCACGTTCTCTCGATTCTGAAGGAACTAAAATAATGAGAATGAGAGATTCCTAGAAAAAAGACGAAGAACAACTAGAGAGGTCTGGTACGGAATGAAGGCCATGTTTAAAAAACGATCTTGCCAATTCAAGATCGTAGTCAAAATACACACCACAAATACACCAGAAAATTATAGTACTGACATTTTACTCAACACTGCTATATTACTGCAATAAAAAAAATTTGACCTTAAAGGCCAACTCTGCAACTTCCCGCTAATTTTATCCGTTTCGTAGTTATTTCAAAAAAACTTATTTTTTCGATTTCTTTCGACAACAATTTCTCGCAAACGAATCAACCGATTTTGACCCGGTTTGCGGCAATCGACATGTTTTTAATAGGTTAAGAGCTGATTAGATTGATAAGATTTTGGAATAGATCGGTCAAACCATTTTAAAGTTATTTTGAAAAAACCACTTTTAAAATTTTTTTTTTTCTTAGTTTTTTGAAAATTTCTCAAAATCTACTTGTCCAAATCGACCTAAACTTTCAGGAAATCTAAATTTGGTGAAACTCTTTGGAACGTCGTTTAGTAGGCTCGATTCGGTCAAGCCGTTTAAAAGTTATAATAGGTTTACATACATCCACACACACACACACACACACACACACACACACACACACACACACACACACATACACACATCCACACAGCCATACGGACATCATCTCAGGGATGATCGGGGAACCTTCCTAGACCCTCAGAACGTCGAGATCTGATGAGAACTCGATTTTTGCAAAATGGGGTGAAACCAATAACTTCCCGAAAATTTTAGAAAATATTCAATTTTCTTAGCGGGAAGTTAAAAAAGGTTCAATGTAAAAGAAAATTCACTTAAATGGTGGAGCGTCCATCGAGAGGAATTAAAAATATTATCAAAAATAGAACGCATATTTTTATCACCATCATTGGCCAGTGTTTCTAATGAACAATCAATAACATAGCTTTAACTTATGAAACTTTGCGAAACAGAGTGGAACCTGAGAAAGCGGCGATGTTATTTTTTAGGGTTCCGTAATCAACAAGAATATCGCTTATAGTTTCGTCATGTCCATTAGCCCGTTTGCCTGTCTCTCTGTTGCTTAGCTCGATGACTTTTAGTATTAAAAAATATAATTTGGTATGGGTATACATATTATTCACGCAGACAAATTTATAGAATTAAATCTTAAAAAAAGTTTTTATGATACCTCCCGTACATATAAAATGGGGATGATTTTTTCTCGTCTACCCCATGGTGTGGGATGTCGTTGAATAGTTCATTTAAAAACATTGCAAGTTTGTGAGAATCATTTTTCCATTAAGGATCCGTTAGCAAAATATCGGGCTAATTGTTAATAATTAAATCATTAACAAAGAGCTAATTTTCATGTCTGCCTCCCCTGCCAGGCATATGATTATCCTAAAATTTATGGCCTGAAACATTTGAAAATGACTTGATGACATTGTTGCTCATGTATAATGGGTATTAAATATTAGTTTATGAAATGAAAATAAAACCTTGTAAAATTATTGAAATATAAAATTATAATATCCTTAACATCCATCTTGTGAGGGACTGTTTTTACACGTTATTAGCCGATGAACCGTGAACTCAATTAATAGGTTCATAAAATTAAAGAAAAAACCCCTTTCTAAGTCCGCATATTGTGATGGGCATTCAGGCAATCGTACACTGTGTGTTGCCCGACATGCACTTCATCGATTTTTATTAAATATAATGATAATTTTATTATTTAAATTATTAAATATTTGATTATGTCATATAAATATTAAAGATCATACTATTTCCTTTATATTTTTCTGCACTCATAGGAATTTTCTTTAAAATAAAAACATCCGCATCCGAGGATGTAAGCTTTCAACAATCCGTTTAACATTCGCATAATTCGCGTATAAAATACGACTTGACCAAATATCCAATACAGCTCTGGGTTACAATCCTGGATCCTCATTCAACCTAGATCTTAATTTAATTTCTGATCACGAATACAACGCCAGTTACATCCAAGTCTATTTTGATCATATTATCTCAAAGGAAAGCTTACTCTTAACCCAAAAACACATGGCAAATTAATTTTATTATGAAATTATCTGGATTAGAGTTGTCCCGCAACTCCAATCCAGGACTGGATTTGAATCATTTAAACATTGCTATAATTAATAACCAAACAGTATAAAAACATAAGGAATACTTTTTATAAGCACATGGACAAAAGCTAGTACATACTAAAACCTGCTCAGGTTAATATATTTTCATAGAAAAAAAATTCGGCCAATGGTTCTAAAGCTATAAGCACACAAACGAATAGAAAAACAAACTGTATTTTTCATATATATATATATATATATATATATATATATAATCCTTATGATATTTTATATTTCAATAAAACAATGAAATATAGCAGCATCGAGTGCTCAACACTCGATTTGTAAAGCTCCAATCAGTACTGTTTGCAAATGATTTATATACCTGAAAACTTATGAATTGTTTAAAAATCTGACAAGTGAGAAATATGAAACCAGATCCAACAGTTCAAAAAGACATGAAACTGTACCAAATGCAAGTAATTAGACGTGGAGCTAATGAGAGACGCGTGCATAGACACTATATTTTGCGTCGCCTAGCCGTTGGTGCGTTATCACAACTAGGCTATAGTCATAGTAATTCAATAATTATTATTATGCAAAATATGTGTTTCAAGTATGCCTTAAAACATTTTTCTTTTTAATAAATGTGCAAAATTCGATCCAGAAAATTATTTTAAGTTAAAATCAGTTTCTTTTAATATTATTGGCTTATAAGATAACTGAATTTTTGTGAAATAAAATGTTATACAATGAAGTATTGTTTAATTTTTATCTTAAAGAGAAAATGAAGAAGATTTAATTATGGGTTTAATCAATTTACAATTAAAATTGATCTGTCAATATCCACAGCTCATATACATACTCATAAAGACATAATTTTTTTTATAATTAGCAACTTTCCATTTATAAAATCAATGAAATTAGTATGTCTTAGTACACTTTATTGAACCCTGCTTATCGGAAAATTCTACATTTTTATTAGAATTACTGGCTATGAAAGAAGAATAAAATGTAAATATTAAAAACGTGTTATTTATAATCATTATAGTTTTTGTTTGTGAAATATAGGCCATAGACAAGCTTACCTGAGCCACAGGTTTCTGTTTGTACATCTGATGCCTCCTCCAGACTTGTATGAGGAACAGTATACCGAGCAGCACGTATCCGATATTAGAATAGACATGATTGAAATCTGACAGCATTAACAGCGGATGAGAGCACAGGAAGTTGAAGTAGCACAAATCCTGGTTGCCCGATTGGTTCAGCATCTGTGCAAAAAGTTGATAGAAATTACTAATAATCATAAATTGCTCATAATATAACTGCACTAGTATTATATTATAAAATTTCTCCTTTATTGTATATCAAGATATATATGCTATTAGAGGTATTATTACATAGAATCAATTTTTCAGGGCTAAAATATGTTAACGTTTATGATAGATTTGCTTCAAACTTTCATATTTCATCAAAGTTTAGAATTTTAGAACATTATATTAACAAATGGCGCCTATATTAATTTTCGGCTATAAATAGAAAATACACAGACTAAAGTTAATTGTTATTTATGAAAAGAGATTTGGCTGAAACATCCATAGAGTACCTTGTAATGTTAACTTGACTCAGATAAAAATAAATTTTCATTATATAAAATTAAATAAATGCTCCTGACAGTTTAATAATAATGTTATCCTTACAGGATTCTTCTATTATTACAGGATTCATGTATTTAGTCCCATAATTTTCATAACATTTTGACAGTCGTAACCGACACCATCTACTTTGGCATAGACTATAATTCTGTAACTTTTTAAAACCCAAGAAACGATCACGAGAACCGGCCTTTGCATTGACACCGACGGACATCGGTGTCAACAAAGGATCGCGTTCAATGCGACCACGGCGATTGCTCACAATATTGCGCTTGTAATAAGTCAATACATACAAATGGATGGCGCAAAAAATATCAGCAGCATAAATACAACATTCACACATTAAAATCTGAAGAAATATATATTTACAATTTGGCCGAATTAAGAGATAGAATTCATAAAAATGTGAATGTTGGTAAAGTCAATTCAATTAAACCAGTTTATGTTTTAAATGGCACATGTCAAAACGTTATAAAACTTAAAAACAAATAAGAAAAGAAATTGTTTTTTAGTTTCTTATAAAATTTCATTAGCGGGATCAATCTGTTTTTATGGTTATCTTATTTTAAATATAGATATAAGATCCATATTAAAAAAATACATTCCATAACTAAGTTACCGAGGCAAGCTCAATGAAATTCCTTATGTTACACATTGAACTCTTTCATATAAGTTGCAGGTTTCTTTTCGCTTATAAACACCACAACAAGAAAAATTTTTTTTCCCTCGGCAGATTAAATAAATGGGTAGTCTCTGCTCTAACCATAGGCAAGGAACTAAAAAAATAAATATTATACAACAGTCTTGAAGTAATGAATGATATTGTATAAACTTATAACCAAGTTTTTTCATTAGAATTCGAGCTATTAACAAATAAAAATTGTATTGCAACTAACCCTTTGGTATGTGACAACCAACTGTATAACAGGTAGAGTGTAAAAAACGGTGACTATCAGCACATTCCACAGGTACATTTTAGAACGGTTCGCGATGACCTTCTGCCTTTTCTGCGCTAGGTGAGCAACACACAACATTTTATTCGGGAGCGCTACGTCATTACAGCGATTCGAATGGTCAGAGTCGGAATCCGAGGAGCTCGACTGTTTCCCTGAAAGATAAAAAGCGGGTATTATTAGATTATTGTAATTCTATGATGGTCTTTCATATAATATTTCAAGAGGCAAACGAGCAGGCGAGCCATCAGAGAGTAGATGATCACCGCCACCTGTGGACACTTATAACCCAGAGTAGTCACTAGTGTATTGCTGACCTCTTGAAAGAATAATAGGAAGTCTAATAGAGCCCCCCTCTATCATCAGTTTGATGGAAGAAAGTGGGCCACCGGAGCTCTCACTCACTAGATAAAACACAAAAGCAATAGCTGCTACTTCACGTCAATATTCTGTGAAAGTGTATTTTTCACCGGTCGCGCCGACCCAGTTATATATCTAGCACAGTTATATATCTGCAAATAACGGTTTCTAGAAGTCTTTAGGTATAATACAATCTACACTTCAATGTGAACAAGGTTAGAAATGTGTCTTTGATTGTAAAAGAAAGCAATAAATAGCGATTTCGAGATCAGACCAACTAAATAAAATGCACGGATTTCTTGAATGTTTACATTTGCAAGGTGAACAATGAAATCCTATTCCATTGTTTATAGGCAGGAGAATTATTCTTCTCTATTTATTTATTTATAAAATTATTCAAGTATATACATAAAAAGTTAGATTACGGAGAGTGTGAGGAGTACATATAAGGTCTACATAACACCTTTTAGCGGGAGATATTAGAAAAGAAAAGCTGATCACTCACGAGGAGCCGCACTGGTCCGCGTCACCTGGTGCCCGGAGTCGTCGTCGACCGATATCTGGACGAGCAGGCCGGTCGGCGTGGAGCTTCCGGCGTCGCTGCCGTTGAGTGGGCTCTCTGATAAGTCAGAATTGCACCAGATTAACTTGGACTCTCTAATCTTTTAAGCCTCGACAAGTACTAAGCGACTGTTAATGGTCACCACCGATGATGACGTCAGAGGCCGAGGGTATAACATACTCTGCGAGGCACAGAACAGATGGGTCAAGTCGGCTCTAGTCTTAAACACACTGGTCAATTCGCCCGCGATGAGGAGTCGAATCGATACCTTCCGACTGGAAAGCAACCTGTCCCAACTTCTCCATCGCCACTGCCCCAACTTCGATCGGTTTACCAACTCTTTGGTTTGTTTACTTTACTTTTTGGTTAGTGTTTTTTGCTACCCATACAACATTTATGCCCTGGTCTCGACCAGGCCATGAATTAAGAAAAGCGTCCAATAAATACGTCCAAAAGAATCGTCGTATAGAAATATGGTTAACTTCTGGCCGTATACATAAACATTCCGTGCATTTTAGAAGTGATGATAAATACACCACAAAAAATGGACAAGTTTAGTTGATATCTGCAACGCCTTGTGATGGATGTGACAATTTTAATACGTTAAATTTATTAGTTTACGTAATACAAAACAGACTTAGGTCTAATTTTGATATTTAAAAAAACTTAATGTTAATTAAAAATGTAATGTGATATGTATATTTATTGTAAACTATATTTCAATATTTGATGTTTTTTTATTGTGATAAGAAAACTTGTTAATTATTGCACATATTGGAGTCATCAAACAAATTCATTAATTCGCCAATCAATAACAAATTGTTGTTTTCCAGTCAACTGAATATCGTAGACCCATAGCATCAGAATTTTTTAAAACAAAAGCATCAAAACCATTATTTGTATCAGTAAGGGATTAGGACTCAATTGTTGATACCTCACGAAATTTTTTTCTAAACAAAAACAATTATATGAGGAGTCTACAGCTAAGAAAAAAACTACCTGGCATGTTCAAAAAAGTTCAGAGACAAAATACTTACATATTTCAAGAAAAAATGTGGCTCATACAAAACTATTTTAAGTAGTTTGAAACAGAAATTTGGTTTGGATTTAAATGTTAAGACTGATTTAGTGGGTAAAGCCGAAATTTTCGATTTATATACAGCTGTATTGAAAAAAAAAGCAAAACCAAAAAAATGAAGAAAAAAATAAACATAACAGTAATTATTTAATGTACACCGCAGTATTAGGTTTTGCAGAACTCTGACGTTACCACTAATATGTTAGAGGGTGCTACAATAAAGCTCAACCACAGCCAAAAACTTTTTATAGATTGTATTCCACAATTAATGCTTCAAAACTAAAGCCTTTTTAGCATTGAAAACCGAATAGCAAAATGAGTATGTCAGGGGATACCCGGTAGATGTGAATCATCAAAACTGTTGTATCCTGTATTATCTTATATATAAAGATTTATTTAATATGTATAGATTTCTATACAAGATATATAAAATTTTATATAATATATATATAGAAATCACTGTTTACTGTTCTAAAAAGCTTCATCACTGGAGGAAATATACGATCAGAGGTACACGGCGTAGGTCAAAACTACGCGTCTCCGAAATGTGAGACTCTTGGTATTGCCTAATGCCGACGCGTTATCCCTTCTACCTGCGCGCAGTGTTAGGCGCGGACGGCGTAGGCCAAAACCAAGTGTCTCCTAAATTTTGAGATGTCTCGGTTTTACCCCCATCCAATGCATGTATAGATATTTCACATCAAAAAACCAAATGCCAGCTATGGTACAATGTGGTACCTTGATGAAATAGCCATCATGAAGCAGAGATTATTTTGTAAAAACCAAAAACTGGATAAGGTTAATTTTGGAGTAGGGCCTTTACAAGTTGAAGACGATGAAACTTTAGCATCGCAGGCTCAAATAATCATGTTAGTGGCGATGAATGAAAATTGGCAGTTACCTGTAAGGTACTTTTTATTAGTCGCCGTAAATGCTAAAAAAAGAAAGAATATTTAATAGAAATGTGATTATGATACGTCACGAGGCCAGTGCCACAGTTTTAATTCTCGCATTCACCGGTTAGTCTGTGGACTTTGTTGCAGTTTAAATTTTGGGCTGTAAATTATCTGACATATATAGTATGAAGACTCACTTTCCACATTTGTGCACAGGAAAAAGAGTTTGCCTTTTTATAGACCCATGCATGGATGTATAAAATAGGGAAGACGAGAATTGATTACTATTTTGAAGTCTAAAAATGGCTCAGTGTACATGTCTCCGTATCACATTTTACAATACGATTTTGCAGTGCCAAAGAAAAAGTACAGAAAGAACATTATTTATCATCTGACATTTCAACCGAAATGTCATGTGACATAAGGTTCATTTTTAAATTCAAAGAGAACAACTAACGATCATTCTGTTACTGAAAGAAAAGAAGTCCTATTTTTTTTACAATTTACAGGTGCTGTTCTAAAACAAGACATCAATGGAGTGGTTTAAATTAATTTTAAATCATTATTATTGTTTTTGGTTGAATATATTAAAGAAATCATAGGACATAATAAAACTTAATACAGTAATTACATAAGATTAAAGTTAATATGAACCTTTACTTTTATAATGAAAAAACGAAGTACATAGTAATATAAAATTTCCTTATTATTTACATAAAAAAATAAAATGATTTTTTATTAAACATTAACATATTTTTGGTGAACATAATACATAGTTCATTAAAAATCCAATTCAAATATAATAAACATTATCTTTTTTGGAATACATCTCATTTATTGTAAGATTTCCCTTCAGAGGTAATTTTAAAATTTGCATAATAAAAATAATAATAAATAAATAAAAAATAACAAGGCGACTCTATTAGTATAAGAACAGAACCTGTATTGTTAAACAACCGAATAAGGTGACAATGAAACAAATAAAAGACCGGTGTTGCTTAGGTCTATTTCTTTTCAGTTGGTTTATATCTTGACTTTTAATGCTATTCTATTTGAAGAAATGCAAATACTCTACCGAGTACTCATTATAATTCGTGATTAAGCACCTATTATAAATAACCTAAATTTTGCTTATGGAAAATAAATACCATCCTTTTTCATAGCTTAATTATTTTTGCATTTATTCACAGAACTATAGCTATCAATAAATTTATAGGTCATTTCATTAAACAGCAGAAGTTGACTAAGCAAATTTCGTTTAAAGGTGCTTAATTAAATATTTAACTTTTCCTTCTCTAGACTTATTTTACTATACTAACAATATATTTAAAAAATGTATATTAATTAGTTAAGTAATATTTTACTAAAATTATATCATATCTCGTAGACAACAAGTGGTTTTAACATTCTTTATTATTGGGGACCTATGTGGTAAATTCAATACAAATTAATTACTTGTCAATATTTATTTTAGTAGTAACATTTATTCATGCCTATGCTATCATTTATAAATAATAAATCAGCACTACTTTGATAAAAAGGGTGGAACTTAAGATATCGAATAGGCAGTATATACTGTCACATCTAGCACGCGCTAATCATTTATGACTATTAGGGTGCTTTTTTTTTTGAACTATTTTTTTTTCGGTCCCATGGTGAAATTTTGTTGGAAGTACCGTAAAAAAAATTCCCTGAAAGTTTGAGCCCTTAATATTAATATTAAGTACTAGACCAAGGCGTGTAAAGATTTCCATTTAAAATACATAAAACTTGATTTTTTCTTTTAAATTTTATAACTCAGAGACATTTAATGGGATTATCTCGCCCAAAGACAGGTCTTCTTCAGAATTGAACGCTCTACAAAAGTCTCCATTACAGTAAAGTCATAACTTCCATCTACGGTAGTACAGGCCCTAAACCTAATTTTTCCATAAAATTCGCGTTTTTGGATTCACCTCGTAAACAACACTAGCTACGGAAAAATTGTAATGACAAACTTGTAGGAAATTTTATTTCCTACAAAAGTCTTTGGCTCCAAATCGTTAATATTAATACTTTTGAGATATAGAGATTTTAAGTTAAAGTGGTATGGAATTCTTAAATTAAATTGTTAAATAAATTAATTTTACTATAAATTGTCATTTAAATCACCGATTATTTATATTTTACATTACAAACGATTGATTTTTCAGTGCCTTACAACCTAATTTCTTCATTTGCTGACAACAACATCAGTGACTTTGTGACTCCAAACTCAACGTTGATTTTTAAACAGTTTGACCTTTCTTATGAATTTATAAATACTGAACAACATACATGGGAATCAAATCCTGATTACCAAAAATGTCTTAACACATTTAAAAACTTGAAAGTGGTAAATGATATTGCTGAACGAGGAGTCGCCTTACTCAAAAATTCAATGAAGCTTTAACTCATAATAAAGATGAAAGACAAAAATTTTTCAAACAGTACAAAATCATCGCTCACAGTATCCATTGTGCACAAAATCAACCTACTCGAGGAAAAATGTTTTATAAAGTACAATAATTGTGTTTATAGATGAGACTTTACTTAAAATTAGATTTTTGTTGTTTCCAACATTTTGTAATTCATTGAAAACATCATTAAATGAATTGTTTTTTTAATGAAAATTGAACTTGAATATAGTCATTTTATTAGCAACTATTTATTTTGATGAAAAATTTACAATTTATAATAAAAGTTGATAATTTAACAATTAAGCTCAGAAATCCATAGAAATTCCATACCACTTTAACTTAAAATTCCTGTATCTCAAAAGTATTAATATTAACGATTTGGTGCAAGACTTTTTGTAGGAAATAAAATTTCCTACAAGTTTGTCATTACAATTTTCCGTAGCTAGTGTTGTTTACGAGGTGAATCCAAAAAACGCGAATTTTATGGAAAAATTAGGTTTAGGGGCCTGTACTAGCGTAGGTGGAAGTTATGACTTTACTGTAATAGAGACTTTTGTAGAGCGTTCAATTCTGAAGAAGACCTGTCTTTGGGCGAGATAATCCCATAAATGTCTCTGAGTTATAAAATTTAAAAGAAAAAAAATCAAGTTTTACATGTATTTTAAATGGGAAATCTTTACACGCCTTGGTCTAATACTTAATATTAATATTAAGGGCTCAAACTTTCAGGGAATTTTTTTTACGGTACTTCCAACAAAATTTCACCATGGGACCAAAAAAAAAAATAGTTCAAAAAAAAAAAGCACCCTAATGACTATAGTACAACACAAGAAACTTCGCCGCTCTGAATTGCTTGCGAATGAAGTAATGCACAGGTTTAATACTCGCCGACCCTTCCTTCTTCCCCCGCCTTCCTATTTTCCGCCATTGCGACGCTTTCGTGACTAACTTCACAGCGGCAGAGACTCGTGCGTTGTACTGTAATCGGTCATTCCCTGCGGCCGACTATGTGCCTATAGATTTTCTTAGCGACGGTTTACTCTATACGGTAGTAGTAATACCTCAACGCCATACGACAAATAATTCTACACAATATAACATCTACTTTCAGTAATGAAACAGTATGTGATTATTTCGACCACAATACAATCCATTTGAAAAAACAATGTAGATCGGCTACCTTCTCATGCATAAGTCGAACATTCTGAGACTTTTCGAATGGTAGAATGCACCATGGAAATTAAGTTGTACAATTATATTGCTACTAGAATTCAAATAAAATCAGATTTATAACCAGCTCTTCTAAAACTTCTTATAAAGCAGATTTAACGATATGAAAAAAATCTTACATGATATCATACTGTCAATACATATTTACTTTATGGCTGTAGTCATTCCGGCGTAACATAAAGTTCTTCACATTTGGCTGGATTATTCTTTCAAACGGATTGTAATGCTTAAAGCTATGTAAGGTGTCAAAAACTTGAAAAAGGAAATGAAGCTCTATACGTTCTCACGTTTGTTGTGATTGTGAAGCTAAACACCTGTGGCAGGTGTTTAGCTTTTCTTCTCAGATTTCTACGCGTTGTCTCTATGTTATAATACATTTTAATGTGTGCCTAATGCACTAGTACTGTGAAAATGGTGAGTAAATAAAGACTTCATGCATGTGCCAACAAAATAGTTTGCATTTTTTTTTATTATCTCTATTTGACGAAAAATCCCAATAATACTACAAAATACGAGCGTCATTCGAATGTAAACCGAATAATTTTAATACAGGTAAGTAATTACCCCTTTCCCGCCCACTCCGCTGTGCGAAAATTAAAGTTTATATTGTCTCTGACCTCATTTACACTATCGTTGCTATTCATATTACAATAGGAAAAAAAAACACAAGTCGACACGATTTTTGAGTCCGAGTTCAGAATATTAAATTTTGTGTCTAATGAAGGCAAAAAATTTTTTTTGCTTAGAGTTCGCTTTTGCATAAATCAGGTGATATTTTCAATAAAAAAAAAAAAACCTATTTTCTCATAATGTTATTGTAAATTACTATTAAAAAAATTTAGATTTTTATTTTATCTAATGCTGGAACTGGTAATTTTTTTTCAAGCTTTGCATATACCCTGTCTGAACCTCTGAGCACGTCCCTACTCTTGCAACAGATTCCGGAATTCGTCGTCCACTTGTAGCGATATTAAAATGGCTGATGTTAGCGTTCGCGGGCTGTATCTACGGCTCTTGTCATTCTCCTGCTACTGATTCCCGGAGCGCTGCGTCGCTTACGTCATTACGTAAGTCAAACAAACTTAAATCACATTCGAATGACCTTCGTATTAAACTTTTCAAGTTTTGATACATTGGGTTTGTATACTTAAATGGCGAGGGATAAAAAAAAATACGCAGGGAAGTCGATCCGTAGACATCGGCCAAACAGAATCTTAAAAATAATATCTGTGGTCATTTTGTGCCGTTTGGGCCCACTACAAACGACTACGTGTCGATAAGACTACGTTCGACAATGCAATTAAATTTTGTATGCGTGTACGCATAAATCGATACCCATAGTCAATACTTGTCGCTAAACATATATAAGGATAGGTAATCGGCAAATCGGTTTTTAGCCGCGTTCCAAAAGTATTGTACACGCGCAGTGTAGACGGAAAAATGGCAGTATCCAACAACGCGTTCTCATCGACACGACGATTTGATAACGAGACGAGCATCGAACCTGTTCAACGATAAGAGTCTCATGCGCTTTGGAATGCACAACGCATACAAGACTTACACACACTATGCCACTATGGATGATATCCCAAACGGACCAATGTAAAATTTCAATTTTTAATTTATATATCGCTGCTTTAGTATTAAACTGACCTAACTTAAAATTGCCAAATTCTAATATAATAAAAAATATAAGTCTGATTTATAAGTGATACCTTAGTTTCATAAAAATGATTGACTGTTCGTTCACATTCAAACTTTAAAAACGCCGATTGCTAAACTTTTTTTTTTTGCGATTTCCTTAAAAGTGCATTTTTTATATTAGGTCAGTTTACGACTAAAGCAGCGATATGTAGATAATGTACGCCGGTGCATCCTATCCCGAGCGGGCTGTTAGTGAGGTCTCAACAGCCATCGAGAATGAGCACGAAGTTGGGCGTTTGTTGCTATCAAAAATGCATACGCCCGGCTTGATTGTCGTCCACGTCGAAAAACGTCCATTTGTATCGGACCGCTTACACAGACGCAGGCGTAATACGTGGGACATCACTATGTGTGTAATGACGTTCAGCACGTTATCTGATATTATTCAGACGCC
Organism: Eumeta japonica; assembly: GCA_005406025.1. NCBI lineage: Eukaryota > Metazoa > Arthropoda > Insecta > Lepidoptera > Psychidae > Eumeta > Eumeta japonica. Next base: position 55,113 of record BGZK01001276.1, read on the forward strand.
AAGTGTAATAAGAATTTATAAGACAGTGTTTTGTGTGACATGAAGCTATAATTTAATAGAACCGATGAAATTCAAGGGGTCTCCTGTAGCTTAAGGAAATCTATAGCCACTAGTGTCAGGAACATAGCACTTTATGCGATATGATGTAATTGTATATGATTAGGACTTCAATCACCAATGATTCGAGGCAAAACAACAAAATCCATCAAACGCCACATTTAGACCGTAACCGTGTGGGAGCAGCACGCGTCTATATGTATGTAAAGTTTCGCGCGGCGTATAGTAAATCATAAATATTGAAAAGATATGGCCATTCTACACACCAAATTATTTAATAATAAATTTGCAGACAATTCAATTGACAGACAAGCGCGAAATGCGCGCGGATCCGGTACATAGTCAACAGCGGTCCGATGGAGCGACGCGTGCGCAACAAACGAATGCGACTTCAAGTTAGTCATTTTTATTATGAAGTGTGGTTAACGTTACAAGAGTATGCACACAAATTATTGTTTGTGAAAGCGCGCCAAGTTGCGGAGTCTTAGGCAGTCACAGCCAACGGTAGGTATAAGTCACATTAATTCCTGGTTCCTGATTTACGAGATATATACTTTCCTTGTATAGAAAACTTTAATTATACTATTCAGAAAAATTAGGGTAATATTTTATGTTTATTTTCAAATTCATCATACTGATTCTGCTTCCCTTTATATTTATTTTGAAAATTCGCCTAAAGCCATGCAATTTTTTTGAGTGGCAACATTCTTGCATTAACTAATATGAAAGAAAAGGATCATTCCGTCAGTCATTATTTACTCACCCAGCGGTATAGTGAAAACTGCAGCGGACTCATCTCGTGTCACTTCTTTGGTAAGCATCAGAAAATAATAACTGTATTTATCGAACGTTTATACATGGCTGTTGAATGTGAATGTGAGAAAAATTTAGAGGGAGAAATTAGAATTGAGAATAGAATCGAGTTTGGTAATCGGGCCCAGACCAGATTTAAGACCAACATATTAATTAATATCAAAATATAGATTAAAATTCTCTACCCACGCGTGTGGAGTCGTAGGCGAAATCTTAACATATATGTATAATAAATATATGCCGTGTAATGAATAAATTGTATACCCAGCAACGACAGGCACCAGTTTTATGTTTTAATATATGTCTAAATCTATGTAATTAAAAACGTATATGTACTGCCAGCAACTGGCAAAATGTCTATGCCTTAATGAATAATATATAAACTTATGTATATGTATATGCGGCCTTAAACGGCCTTCGGCGACGTCGACATCCTTCTCTATCGACACCACACAAGCGCTTATACATTCAGCGCGAATTTCTCCCTGCGCACGCTCACATGCTTTGTAATTAGGCAGGAAGGTATGGTAAAAATTAGAATTGAGGCGAATGACCGTAGTGACTAAAATTTAAGATTAGATCTTGTATCTGACCTGAAGGCGGTCACACATGGAAATGGACGTTTTGTACAATGATGCCTGACAGCAACAGCTATGACTCATAATTAACTAACATTACATTAGTTAAAAAATCTATACCAGACAGTGCCGGTCACCTACAATCAGCTGATGATGTATCTCACCTTCAGTTCCACCGCTGCTGCATGTCGACGGTTGCGAGTTGCTCACGAGTTTCTTGGTCCCGTTGAAGATCACTACAAGTATGAGTGCTATGTAAAAGAAAAGGAAGAATCCCAGGATCACAATAGAACCAGTGATGTAGTCGGTGTAAGATATGGTCTCGGTGATCCTGAACCTGCAACAAAAATACAATATTAAACATAAATAAAGCTTCCGAACTTGTATCAAAATACATAGATATAGTAGAATTTGATGAATGAACATCCAAGATTAAATAAAAACGCAATTTGTAAACATTAACTGTACGATTTGACAGATTGTTCATAACATATCATCTGTCCAACTTTACAGTGAATTTAGCAATTAGCTTTATCTTTTAATGAAACTCACCATTAGATTATAATAAAACATTCACGTGAAAAAATATTAACCATAGGTGATGCAAAAATCGCCATTGAGACTAGGGGAATATGGATACATGTGCTGATAATACATTTCTAGCATAAAATTACTGAATTCAATGGTGGGATTATCTGGACATAATCATAATTCCTTAAAAATTCTTAATACACAAATTTAATATTTAACATGTAACCACATTGTTGTAAAGCATATCTTATTATTTATACCTTTTCATTTATGTAATTAGTAACTGAGCAACTGAGCTCTTCTTGGCATCTTTCAAGTTTGCCGCGTGAATATAAACTTGCCATGTGAAAAGTTGTATATATTAATTTCCAACATTAAATATTCAGATACTTAATATAAATATACTACATAATACGAGAAATTTATCTGGTACCTACTCTACTCTCATATTAATGATATGATCTAATGCGATCTGTCTAACTTATGTCATACTGCGACGGACCAAGCGCACGCGAATGTAACTCATAACGGCCCGTTTTTGTTGTTTGCTGATCGGCTGACTATTTGCAGACGCGGTGCCTCGCCAATTTAGGTCATCGAAATGATACGTCTGAACACTACGTGTCTATAGAGGCGAAAAGTTTCACCTCCGATATGACAACACATATGGAATGTGCTATAAGTAGACATTAGACGGTAATGCAGTACTATAATGGTGTGCAGTGCAGTGCGGGATTTGATGCAGCGTGCCGCTGCGTTTATATACTATTTTCTGCAATTTCCAGATTCCTCCTTCAAAGAGTGACAATCAGACGGTTCGATTTTAGACCAATCGAATTGAGACGGCCCGGATTAGAAAATTTCTCCTCCATTAGAAGCTGTACCGTCAAGACAGCTATGCTATTTTTGGGCGCCGCTATTCAGCAGCCCTGAACGATTACCGTCAGCGGTCGGCGGGCCTACTGTCATGAGAACCGACGATTTCTATGTTATGTGGTCAGCCCCTCGAAGGATTACAAAGTCTACATTGCATACGAGCATGATGCATTTCGGAAGTAAAACTCATGTGAACTCATATCTTTATTTACGAAATATTGTACATTCTATTAAAACCTTACTGTTATGTTCGTTACATTATAAAATTGCACTGAAAAAGCGATGTTACGTTTTTAAAAATTACGAGTTCGAAACTCGTGTATATAAACTAATGGATTGAAATAACATAACTTATATGTTCACGCCGTATGCACGTTGTAGTGTGCAGGGAATTTTCCGTCGCGAACACATGTAGTATCATCTGTTGTTGATAACGTTACATTAATGCTAATGATACATCGGCATTACATCCAATGACATAGCAATAGGCCCATTACCTCAAAATTCTAAGAGATGACGCTATAAAGCAATGATAAGAAAAAAAAGCCTCGAAAGAGATTGGATAATGTCTATATAATGATTTGAATGAAATACTGTTTCTTTGTAATTATTTACAGGGTTTTACCTTCAAAAATGCATTCATATCACACACGTAAGTATTCATTACTCTTACATTGCAGCATATGTTCTGCATCAAGCTCAAATGTGGCCAGCAATTGTTACTGCTGTGCAAACATGGTAGACGCATGGTTATACATTGCGCGCTGGTAACAGTTATAATATGATACTAAGATTATGCCTGACATGAAGAGTATATCTAGCAAACAGCCATGTTTTTAAACACGGTAACATAGATGAAAGTCGATAACTATTTACACTTCCAAATATGCATATTTTGTTGAATACCAACTGAGGGCAGTACAGTTGTGGCGATTTTGTTGATATTGTTTCATATTTATCTTAATAATCTGAACACTTGGAGCTGAAAAAGCTGAATAAGCTGAATTTAAAATACTATAAATATAATGCAGATAGATAATTGAATTTTTTCGATAAATTAAAAAGCATTTATATATAAATAAAAAAAGCCCAGAATGTATATTAATAATTTTTATATATAGTGATATGACTGATCTGCCCAGTCGTTTCAGACGAGTTTGAGATTAGAATTAATTCTTGCAAGGTACTCACAGTTGTATACTTCGCGAGTTACTACTGCAGAATCACCTTGAAAATACATGCAAATTGTAAACTCAAACATATGATTCGGCATGTCAAGTATAGAAAATTGGTCAGAATTTACAGTTCGCATTTACAAGGTGTGTTTTTACTTTTGTTGCAAACTCATCTTTAATAAGAAATATTTATATAATACCTATATATAATTTATACTGTTACATTGATTCAATAAATAATTTCAATGGATTATTTTATTATCACAAACTACTAAATTCATATAGTTGTTTAAACCTTTCGATTATTTCTTACACATTTTGTAACTGATATGCATTCTTTACGTTCGCATAATTAATCCTTGTATATCCAAAGACTCCCATAATTTCATTTTTAAATGTTCCGCGACATGTTCGAGAGACTCGAAGTTCGGGCGTTTGCATTGCAGTCTAAAAAAGACTAAGCTAAAATACGTGCTCGGCCCAACATACGCGGCCAAGTACCTGAACGTTTTGAATCGCTTCTCGTTGGTCTCGTACTCGTCGCGTCTGTGCTTCCATAGTAATAGTCTGGATCCGGTGGCGTTCTCGGGCAAGTCTTTTCCTAAACAATCCTCATCGGACGATTTGACTATGAAAACTATGTAGAAACCCGCATTGAACAGTTCTTGCTGAAATTAAAAAATCATGATCTCAAACGGGGTATTTGTATAATTTATTTCAAATGTTGATTCAAATTTAAATTATATATATATATATGTATAATCTATCAACTACCTCTTATTTATTATGTTATCTGTTATGTATCTAAAGTAGAAGCCTCATTGTTTCATTTGGGATCAGATGGTGCTGCATACAAAGAAAAAAAACTTTCCTAGTTTAGAGGTGGCACTTGCTGAGATATGAAGCAAATCCATAGTAACATACCACTCTGAAGTTAATTCCCTGTTTTATGATTACTAAATATGAATGTTTTGGCGTAAAATGGCGTCGTTTTTTCAATTTCGATTTGATTTGATTCTGTTTGTCATAATTTTCACTATTGATTGATTGATCAATCCAAAATTTCTTTGTTTGTTTATTTCTTATCACTAAATCTCGTGGCAATTCACTAGAAAGATTTTCAGAAAATCTTAAGTGGGGAGAATTCTAAATTCAGAGTTTTAGTAAACTATGTATCCAAATCTAGTACATAATAGAAAGCAAGACAGTGATTGACATTGGAAAATAGAAGTAGGTTTTATTATATTAGTTAATCAGCAAAAAAATAGAAAACTTAAATTAATAAATCTACAAGTACGAAAAAAATTTTATTCAATATAAGCACAATCTAAACAAAGTCTCGACGAGATCTGACTCTCTCACAATTTCAATTTGAAAATGGTCAAAAATAAGGCAAATTCAATAGCGTAGTTAGCACTCACCCATGCTAATTTCACACCGGGTGGTGTCACCCCGAGAATGAAAGGATTTAATGCTAGCGGTAATTTCATTTTATATATTGTGGAGCATAGCTCACGGCGATGTACCTGAGGACCTTTGATGAGGATGATCCTTCTGGATCTCTGATGAAGTCCAGGAGTTTAATTATTTAAATACAAATAGTAAGTATAAGATCAATATATTTATTGATCAGTTCATCAATATTCCTCCTTACAAATTTCAATATGGTCTTTTATCATATTACTATAACAATCCACTGTTCTATCACTATCGAAGCTTGTGCACTCGGGCATCAGCCCTCGTCTCCTTACTATATTTCGCTCTCCACTATTGTTTCTCGCGAGCTCATATTCTAATGTTAAATTTTATATACAACGGGAACCCACATTCGCGACACTGAGCACGGAGGCTGGATGCCTCACATACCTAGCCTAACTACTACAATATTAATGAAAATTCATTTTTCTTGATTGACGCCGCCACCAAATGGATAACACCCAGTTCGGGCCACCACCTACACCCACGAAATTTAATGTAAAGTATTGGCTAACTAGCTATCAATCGCAAACAAAATGAAATAATTATTCATGTTATTTTGTTTCGACAAATATGCATAACCATGATTAACAGATATGACAAATAGGAAAGATCAAATTATGCCACTGACGGCGTCTTTATTTTTTAATTAAGTGAATATTTAATGTTTTTGTACAAAAAGAAAAAAAAAACAAAGCTAAAATATGCTAAAATGATAATCAAAAAACAGGTTCGTTCAATGATAAAATTTTTAAACTACAAGTGTACAAATTACAGGCCGTGGTCACATACATTTGTGAAACGCCTGTTTTACATTTCATAATTCAAGTTATTTCGTCCGATTATATAATTTTTTCCACTAATTTCATACTCACAGACAAGGTGATGCCACCGCGCCTCGTCATGGTCAAATAATAGCCGTCATACAAAATATCCCTCTCGTTGTCGAACACCGGACACTGAAAAATATAGATTTCGATGCAAACTCAAAATTTAAAACTGACAGCGGTGTGCTTAAAACCCTCATTTCAAATAATTAACTGTTACTGTTAAACTTAAAAAGTAATCACATCCAAGTACGTTTGTTTTAACTTCACATTTGATAGTTGACTAAGTTAGTGTTAAAGATATATTAAATTACTGTCAGAAACGCCAATATCTTTAAGATTACCAATATCTTGACACACTTAATTTTTAATTTTAACAGTTAGTAGTTAACTATAACTTTAACAGTTAGCAGTTAACTATTGCAAATTATAGTTTGAAGCGGACCGCTGTAAGTATTTAATAGGTGATAACAGCCTCGGGCGTTAAGAGCGTCACTACAGAACAAGAAAGTACCAGATCAGATCACGATCACAGGTGAATAATCGACTGATGAGTTTTTAACTAGAGTGGAATATTAGCCACTCGCTACGTGCCTCGAGGGGCACGTTAAGTCGTCGGCCGCGGACGGTGTCGTTGTGTAGGCGAAGAAGGTCGTCAGCGACCCCCAAATTTGACGACAATAGGCCAAAGTGAAGCACTCACGTGCAAAGCCTTCGAGCCAAAATAAGTAACTATTAACCATTGGAACTATTTCCCGTGAAACAGACAAACAAACAGAAGCTCTTAGTTACGTATTTGTAGTTTCCACATCAATAGTGATATATGAAATGGGTGGCTACCACACCTACATTTCTGTGTTGATCAGCAGAATCTACCTGCATAATATATAAAAAAAGTCACGTATTCATTCGGCAGAAGGTTGCCTGAGCATCCGGAAAACAACATTCTAACAACATAATCTTAAAAGAACATGTATTTAATTACCAAATTATGTTTTTCATAGTCTATCGTTCCCTGTTTACAGTTTTGTATTTAAGTTTGTGTAACATGTAAGGTATCATATACTTCCAAAAGATTTATCATGTCTGTGATAGGAACTTTATATATTTTATTGTGTTCTGTGCTGTGTGCGAGTGTGTGTGTGTGTGTGTGTGTGTGTGTGTGTGTGTGTGTGTGTGTGCGTGCGTGTGCGTGCGGTGCGTGCGATGCGTGCGAGTGCGTGCGGAAGTGCGATGCGAGTGCGTGCGTGTGCGTGCGTGTGCGTGCGAGTGCGTGCGAGTGCGTGCGATGCAGTGCGTGCGAGGATGCGTGAGTGCGTGCGAGTGCGTGCGAGTGCGTGCAAGTGCGTGCGGTGCGTGCAGGAGTGCGTGCGAGTGCATGGAGTGCGTGCGAGTGCGTGCGAGTGTGTGTAATGTGTGTGTGTGTGTGTGTGTGTGTGTGTGTGTGTGTGTGTACGTACACTCACCGAAAAATTCTGTATAGAGACAATAGCACAAACATCATTATCCGAATAAATGTCAATTATAACATTCTTGGGCATGGTTAACGAGGAAGGAAATTGGTAAACGTTGATATTCGACTTCTCTGCGTAACCCATAGCTTTCGCGGCGACGTCATGATCGGAGCCGATTTTTCCATCAGATTCTGATCCGTCTCCTGGGAGCTTGTACTTTCTGATACGTCTGATAGCTTCGATTTTTTGTTGCCTGCATCGGCTCTCGCTGTTCAATAATTTTAACTTTCTGTCGACATTGCCGGACGGGCTGTGCTGGAAGTGGTAGAAGTAGTATTGCGGTTTGCTCGAAGTCACCTCGACTTCAGTGTAATTGCCCATATTTATATAGAAGTCTTTCACCGTTATGACTTTTATCTCCACCGTAATGTTCGTGGGGCTGGACGTAGTGAGGTGTACTATCGGCGCGTTTATATCTGAAATGAACATGTTTACATCCATAGTTTTAGAGTGAAAATAAAAATATTAATATATTCCTCGTTTGGAATAAAGAATAATGATAATTTCCTTCTTTTATGCATTCTATCTATTATCGTCGTTGTTATAATATTTAATATGCTAAACAATTCACTATAGTTTTTTATTATAGCTAGCTGGCTTGGAAGACGTACTCTACTTTCTTGTAGATGACTCGCCCATATAGTTAATGCCCACAGCTGCATCAGCGTGGACACATTTTTTTATTTTTATTTTGGTATTGATTGATGTCAATATCAATCCCAGTATCATTTTTATTCCTATCCCAATCACACTTTTAGTCCCACACTCATTTTCGCCCCTACTTCCGGTCTCGCTTTCGATTCTGATCCTGGCCCCACTGTCGATTCTGCTCTCTATCATTCTTTTAACTCCGATCCCGCTCTTCGTCCTTGATTTCGTTTCGATCGAATCCCAATTCCGCTTTTGCTCCTGATCTCGATTGCGGTTCCACTTTTGATTCATTCCAATACATTATCCAATTTTTAAGGGTTTTTTTTGCATGCAGGAACCTTAAAAATATCGCGATAAAAAGTACCCTAAAAGTGGCTCAGTGAACTCTTCTTCTTTCCAATGAAAATAGCATAGTGATCGATTTAGCCGTTCCGAAGACACTCCGGACAAACAGACAGACGGACAGATAGACAGACGGACAGATACAAAAGGTTACTTTCTTTCATACAAACCTTGTTCTGAGAATTAGGAACACAACAAAAAAAATAGGTTAACCCTGTAGGCCAACCCTGAAACTTCCCGCTATTTTCGAGTTCAAAACACTCGAAAATATACGGGTTTTGACGCGATTTTTGAGTAAAACGCACGGTTTGTTTCGATTTCTTTCGAAACGATTTCTCGCAAACGAATCAACCGATTTTGACCCGGTTTGCGGCAATCGACGATGTTTTACAGGTCAGGCTGGTTATAATTTGAAATCGATCGGTCAAGCCGTTTCGTAGTTATTCCAAAAAAACTGTTTTTTTTCGATTTCTTTCGACAACGATTTCTCACAAACGAATCAACCGATTTTGACCCGGTTTGCGGCAATCAACGTGTTTTTAATAGGTTAAGAGCTGATTAGATTTTGGAATTGATCAGTCAAGCCATTTTAAAGTTATTTAAAAAAAACACTTTAAAAAAAATTATCTTAGTTTTTTTGAAAATTTCTCAAAATCTACCGGTCCAAATCGACCCAAACTTTCAGGAAAACTAAGTTTGGTGAAACTCTTTGGAACGCCGTTTAGTGGGCTCGATTCGGTCAAGCCATTTAAAAGTTATAAGAGGTTTACATACATCCACACATACACACACACACGCACACACATCCACACAGACATACGGACATCATCTAAGGGATGATCAGGGAAGCTTTCTAGACCCTCAGAACGACGAGATCTGATGAGAACTCGATTTTTGCAAAATGGGGTGAAATCAATAACCTCCGAAAATTTTAGAAAATTTTCAATTTTCTTAGCGGAAGTTAAAAGAATCAATCAAATCGGCTCCAGCCATTCTCAAGTGATGCTCTTCCATACGTGTGGCAATTAATTTTTATTTATATATAGATACTAGCTGTCCCGCCCGCTTCGCTGGGTAATTTTTATTATAAATAAAATGGCGAAGGATTTACGGAATTCGAAAAATGAGTAGCCTAGAACCATCCACAAATCATCCCGCATCGAATGGTCCCAGTCCCATGTCTATATGTTTAGTAGTTTTTACGTGATTGGCGAACAAAGACAACCTATTTTCATTATGTATGTATAGATGTTTGCATCGTTACCAAATGAAACTGTTTAACAACTTTTTTATATATATATTAAATAACCTTATTCAAGAAAAAGTTCAAATTATCATTGTGAAGTTTTGAAAAATATACAATTATTACTGGAACACCTGAATTTTTTTAAAATTACAAGTAGTTTGTAAACAAAAAAAAAATCAAAGGAATGATCTTTAAAATAATGTTTATGGTTTACAAACTGACTTATATTTTGAACAACTAACTATTTAATATATCTATAAGACTTCGAAATGGCATTCAAAAGCAAATGTGTTTGTGATCTCTACAAAGATGAAACAAACCCGTGAACAAAAACCACTAGCACATAATTTTCATTCACTGTTCAGTTACTACAACAAAGTTATAAATTTATCGGACACCTTGATAATTTGAACTTCAAAATTGATAAATCATTAACTAATCATCTAGATGACGCTATGAATAGTTTTAAGCAAAACCAAGAAAAACAAGCAAACTAGTATACAATTACCATCGCCGTTATTACAAATAAATATACCTATTTATTATCCCACAAATTAAATTCAATCAAGCCCCTGGCAACACTCATTTATAGTTATTAACATGTCAGCCAATGTCACATTAATTTATACGACCTGACCTTTAATAAAAATTAGTACAGTCGGTTGAAGAAAAAAAAACTTGCGTATGATAAAAATGGTGTTCAGCATATACAGTTATTAACATACATCATTGTTTGAAGTTTTTTGTTTATAATTACAAAAACACATAGCAATTTTTAAATAATTCCTTAATGTATAAAATTCCACTATCATCACTAATAAACGCGCTAATTGATTGGGCAATAAAATCTGTATAAAATAATAACCATTAATGACATTGACAGTTTACCTTATCATTATTGCTAATATCATGCATGAATTTCATTTATATGTATAAAAATTGATCATTTTTTTTTTTATATTCGCTCTGAATGCCTACCATTTTTCGCAAATATAATGATATGTTGCACACACTAACAAAATGCTTTCTAACAACAAGGCAAACTAGAATTTGTCCCCGGTTTCGTCCGCGTCTTGGTATTACGAAACTTAACTACTGAACCGATTCCAGAGATTTGTTTGCTAATAAAATATTACACAATACCTGAATATAAATAGACTATTAATATATTTACCCTTGGTACATCCTCTTACCATTGAACGGACCATCAAATTCTTTTACTAACAAAATGTTACACCGTTACCGAGTAATACAGTTTATATTTTATTTTAAATACTAGCATTCGCACCCGACGTCAAAATTGATGTGTAACTAGTATTGGAATCGCGAATTAAAAACGCGAGAAGCAAAATCGAAGCAGAGTCGGGATCAGATACGAGTGAAGGACTGAGATCGAAATCGAGAGCCGAAAATATTCGCGGAAAGCGGAAACTCTTTTAAAGATTATTTTAAGAAGAAATTGAATGAAAATAACTATTACTTGGATTCTGTTTATAATGCTGATGAAACGGATTAAACTGGAAGACATTATACCTTTAAAATATTTAGGTTCTAGGCGAGAGAATTCAGCTCCAGGATATAAAACTAGCAAAGAGCAAGTAACAATATTAGTTTACGCTAACGCCACCGGGACCCATAAAATACCTTTACTTCTCATCGGAAAATCAATATATACACAAAACCTGCTTTTCTTCATACGTTCGATTACCCGGATTTTCGATTATACGAATGCCTAACGACAAAAATTAGTCTGGTTAATCGAGTTTCTACTGTAACATACGATCACGCCGCCTACTGGAAAAGACAGGACATCTTCTAGGCCAGCTGGTGCTTTATACAATTTATAAGTGCAAATAACTTATATCCAATTTCGTTTTTTCGGTTTTCTTTTATTATTGCTGTTTCTGTTGTTCGGTCATTGTATATTTTACTATTGCCACTGGCCGTTCTATCAATAAATTTTTTTTTATTGTAGAGGCAAGGTCTCTATCAGAAGTGGTATAATTTGTCTCTGCAATATCACCGAATTACACAATAAAAATTTGGAAAAAAGCTGAAGTAAACATCCTACAACTGAAATAGATGATTTTGTAACTAAAACAATATATAAACACATAGTCTATGATTAATCGAGGAAGGTTTATGAGCGTGCCAAGAATTTAGTGATATATCAATAAGAAGATCATATATTTTATATGATTTAAAACAGCACCAATGTAATAAAACAACAACTTATAATTTACAGTACCTCAATAAGCTTACATCCATGACCTCATGTTTAACAACAAGAAATCATTATCTCCTAATATCATATTAAATACATACCACAGGCATTATCCAGTTCATCAAACAAATTGTTATGAGGGCATAAAGTCCTGGCGATGCTGGTGAATGTTATCGAACCGCCCGGCGTTTGGACTACCATGGGCAGTTGCCATGAAAATACACCTGTAGGAAAATCTCTTTTTCAATACGTGTTGGAGTAGCATTTGACACATCACATGGATATGTTCCCATATTATGTAGGCAAACTGGGGGTTTGCTTGCATAATGACTAAGTAATGGCCGACTATATAGACAGCCAATCACATTTGTATTGTATATACAATATTAATATTGGAATTCTGAGTCTAGAACTTTAGGAAACTAATACTTGCATAGGTACTCGATATCTGTCAATCCTTCTCAAATCAATATTCAATTTGTTGGATGAGGATTCTTAGTGGAAGAACAGATTCGAAAATCAGCAGCGTCTAATTATGAATTTCCATGAAATAACACCATATACAATAGAATTTTTTAATTATTATTTCTTTTTAATATTCATTTAGATAATTTTCATAAATATGAATAAACAAGCAAAAACAAACAAATGTGAAAAAGTAGCTTTGATTTTAGTTAACATTGTTTATGCAAACAGCATCTGTAGTAATTTTCCTAAATTACAGAATAGATATTACATTCACCGGCATCTTAGCATTTGAAAAAAGTGTGAACCTATATTCCTGAATATCAATTCAAAAACTGAATTTATATGCGCCCTCGATTGACATCATTTTGACGTTATAGATACATAATCGTTTCTGGTTAATATAATCGACCCATGGCACAAACTTACTTCTAGATTTAACCGGTAATAAACTAATTACCATTAAAATTTTAATTTTCAAATTAAGTAATTAATTATACTTTACAAATCAATTGTGCCCTTCATTATATCCAGACATTACGGATACTGCAATATCAATTCATATATTATTATCAATGTAATATAAAACACACCTTTTTGCTGTCGTGCAGTAACAAATAGCGGATACGTCTTGTTTGTTAGCGGGCTACTCACTTCCACTCGGGCTGGGGTGTCGTAGAATAATTTATCCTAAAAATGCAGTGCAAACATTTTTAAATATCTTCATATATTTTAATATCTGAACTGAAAACTTAAATATTTTTAACAATAGAATATACAAGAAATGTAAATGTAATAATATATAAAAATTTATATCAAATACTATTTCCTTAGGCTAAACTTGGGCCTCAATATCACGTATTTTAAAGAAAAAAAAGGTATAAATATAAAACTTGTTTTCATCCTGCAAAAACAAAGCAATATCTTTCAAAATGAGGTCCAAATTTTTATCTGATGTCAACTATACTATAGATTCTTGAACACAATTTTAGATTTCTAATATTTTATCTAACTAAAAGAAGTTAAATTATTACCAAAAATCAATTAATTATATTGTTGCGAACTGTGCTCACAAGCGAAATAATTAAAAGTACAAAATAATTCATCAAAAAAATATTTAAGAATAGTAATCCTATAAAACAGGAATAACTTTCCTTAAGGCTAATTTTTTGGGTTAGAATATTTCTCACCCAATGTTAAAGGCCTTTTTTGAATTACAATATCCCAGAGTGCAATAAATTTTGTTTCCTTTTTATGTTAGATTTAAGATGTTTATTTTTGTAAAAAAATATGATTCTTTCATATTCGAAAAACATTCAGAAACACCACTGGAGCGATAATATCAGAATTCGAATGCTGAATAAATCAGTTTTATTCGTACCATCACAAGTCAAGTGCGATCGGCTACAAGTTTTGAAACGGTTCTGTAGTGAAATATTGCATCTTAGTGTTGCTGAATTTTGCTTTTCCACGAGTTTACTTTTCACCCAACCTCAAAGCTCGAATCCCCCATATGATAGATTGTAACAATATAATTTAATTTGAAATTAATGTTCTATATATAAACAATTACAGACGTACAGAAAGAAACAGTGCTGTGAAAGTACATTCTAAAATAATAATGAAAATGACAATAAAAATATTTAAAGATTGATGAACAATATTAAATCTTTTCCTTAAGAAAACAAAAATATTTATATATATTTAATACATTGTATGCTCTCCTCTACTTTTTATTGGTGCTTTCCTTTGGTTCTTCATTGGTATTTGTCATTATATTATAAAAAGAACAAATAAGCATTTTCATTCATAACGAATAAACTGAAAAACTTAACCAATTTTAACTTATTCGATGTTATGTCACTCAATTGGTATGTAATTTTTTGGGTTTCTATAGCTATTTTGCATTTTACGACCGGCTTTATAATAATTATTTTTCATATTAATAAAACCTATTATATGATTATTATCTAAGAACTGTATCACATATTCTAAGTATTGAAAAATTTAAACAAAAATAATTACTGACAACATTTTAAATCATTATAAATCCCAAATAGTAGGTGAAAAAGGAAAATGATTCGAGAAACCTAAAGATGATTTTCAAAGACCTATTCCATGATATCCCAATCGACACAATTCATCGACCTTTATTTTTTCTTTTTCACAATATGGCGTCTGCTTGCATTATCTACAATGATCCGATTCTCGGTCTCGCTTTCGATACAACAACAGAGGAGTCCGTATTGTTACACACAAAATACACGTGCTGTTTTATAATTATGAAACAATTTCACTTGCGCTCTTGATCCTGATGCCAAGTCCTACTGGTGCTTCCGATGTAGAACTCGAATCTCTAGTGATACATGACTGTTGTTACCGATAAACAATCAGCATAAGAAAAGGATTCGTAGAAAATTGCGTAGGCGAAGTCGTCAGCAAAAGTTAGCATCTTTGTAGATTATTGCCTATGTTATTCTGATGTATAAGCTATGGTTAATGTAAAGTAACAATTAACTCTGTTCAGCCATTAAAACGTTATAGAGTAACAAACATCCAAACATAATAACTTTCACATTTATATTATTAATAGGATACTTATTGCACTATTTCAAGGTACAATATACCTTTATTTTTAAAATAATTAATGCATTAATAATAATGAATGGATACCAAAGTAATTTACAATACATTTATCCTTCAAGCATGATTAGTGTATGTTATCTGAGTGATTAAAATATTAATTAATAAAGTTTAATTATATGTAAAATGTCATTAATTAGTAATATTATACATTAATAGCATTTTACACAATTTAAGCATTTTTCTCATATTTTCCTAATGATATGTTTTATTTTTTGGGTGCCATAGCAAATGTTATTATATTATTATAATATTAGCGATCGGGGTTTTATTAATAACTATACTTATCTCTGCCTTCTTTTTATACAATAATCTGTAGTAATACTTTTTCATGACGGAGAGTATCTTTATTGCGGTCACCAATAAACCAATTAGTTTAACAGCCATAATTCCAGTTGAAGCAGTAGAAACGTTTAGAGGTATACCCGAAATTAACATGTCAACGAGTAATTTATTTACATTCGCCTCGTGCGATATCATAGGTGGGGAAAATCAACTGGCCAGCATTCGCAGGGGACAATTTAGGCGTTTTAGAAAGCTTTTTTTGTATAATTTTTTTAACCAATAATTAAAAATAAAATGAACCCGTTGCCATTACACGAACCGCAAACGTACTAACAGGCAAAGATAAATGTAAATTTCATAAATTTCCGATTGCCGTATGGAAAAAAAAAAACCAAAGATTTTTGATGTGAAACATCTATAGGCACAGGGTAAACCGGATTGTTGGCGTGGCGACGGGTCACCACGCTATACTAGGGTATATATAGTTTATTTATAGTAGAGTGCACTGTATGGCGACGGGTTACCACGCTATACAATGGTATATATATAGTCAAAATGTAGTAATGTGTAGTGTGGCGACAGGTCGGCATGCTATACTATAAATATATACAGCCCACAGGTGGTATTGTGTACGGTGTGACGACGCATCGCCGACGTTGCCCACGGACACGTGCAACCCCAAAGGTCGCTAGTGCGTTGTCGATAAGTAGATTGATGCGATAAGAAAACAAAAGTTACAACTACTGCTATTTCAATGACCGTCGACAATAGCAGATAATAGGATGTTTAGAAGTTTTGTATAAACAATCATTTTAATATTGAAAAATGTTTTCGTTCACTTCATTAGGGGTCCACGAAAATGCGAATTTGGTCGGTGATGTTATGAGCTTTAAGATCTAGGTATATGATTGAGGTGTCAAAGGATGCGTAAGAGAAAGGGCTTTAATAATTTTTTTGGAATATGTGATAATTTTTTCAGTAATTCGCAAAAAAATCTGCTATAAATATATATTTCTAGGGGGTTTCTAAAGGGCACCTTTAAGACTTTTTAGAGATATTTCTTTTTTGTAATACTATAAATTAATTTTCATATTCAAGACCTTTTGTGACGCCAATGTCGCGCACAGAGCATATACTATTCAAACTGTCAACATTACTCTTATATTTTTTTTCATTGTCTTTGTGCAATACTTTTATTATTCAAATCAGTTCCTGATGTAAGCGTCATGGCATTATTCCCAATATGCCACTGATGGCACTTAGTGCATATCAAGTTCTCAGAACTTTGGACCTGACATGACGAGTTCCAAGTATACTGCTGCACGCAGATATCACATAGAACAGTTGCAAGTTTGCATGTATCGTCGATGTGTGGACTTCCTTAGCATATCTTCCATCATCGACAGCCAGTGATATTATCAAATAAGGAAATTTACTTTAGTTTGGAACACTCATTGGCATATGCTTAGGATCAAAGCCTGATGATCTTCGGATTGAAACTCTATTGGAGTACCACGAAACGACCATTGCTATAACATTCACTTACCCCAGCAAATTCCATGATATACTCCACATCCCTGTTGAGTTCTATTTCGTATGGAACATAGTACTTGTATCTGTAAAAAATATTTACATATATAAATACAACATTATTATAATATACATACATATATATATTTTATACTGGAAATTCTTTAAATGTTATGACACATTTCAAGTGTTATATTATAACCTGTGAAATAAAGATATTTTGAATTGGAATATATATATATATTTAGATCCATGAATAAATTTTATCAATCAGTATGGTTGGTGAAATTTGTCACAATCTTTATCTGATGACACTTGTCAGAACTTTTATCAGTAAGACAATATGATATTTATTCCTATTAATGCTTTCACATTGTGTGATCATCGTATTGCCTACCACACCGCTTTATACATTTATGCCTTGCGATGCCATATTTTTAAAAGAACTTTTGAGGGAATCCAAAGCTATTAACATATTAGACGCGATAAACATTTAAATGTTTCAAAATTTCTTTACAATTGTTAGTGAATATCTATAACAGTTGTGACGACTGTGTGATTTATCTTGCAGGCCTGCAATCTCCACAAATCCTTAGTATTGATATGGCTCACGAGAGATAATCAGAAGACATCGACTTCATACATATTCCATGTATTTGATGTATTTTGCCCCTGTCTCTCGTGTGTCACATCAATTCTCGTGACCTGTAGGTAGAAATCAGTTAGAAGGCTAGAAAAATTGCAGTGGCTTCTCACTACCAGCAACCTGCAAATGCCAGTTATATTATATGAACTTTTTTCGAGGACAAACTGAAAATACCTTCGTCTTTGTGAAATTAAATCTTAATTTGTGGAATAACAACTTATATATACATATATATTATACATAAATGAAATGTTATTCATTGATAAGCACATCATTCAAGAAAGGTTGAACTTACTTGGTAAATTGTTTTCATAACAGGAAAAAGGCATTTATGAAAAAAAAAATTGGCAAATACAAGAAAGATATGAAAAATCTTTTTATGGGATTTTCTTTACGAATGCAAATTCCTTGAAATCCTCAGTCATAGTCATCCATAACTCAAAATCAAATGATTGATATGAATATTTTTTTTTGTGTTCTGAACTTTATGACTCCACAAGGACTCTTTTTTGAGAAAAAAGACTCAGAACAATTACAAATTAGTCATTGATTTGGACAAACTACAATAATATTTTCTGTATGCACTCACAGCAATTGCTGACAAGAGGAACAACATTAATAATATGATCAAATCCAAATTAGTATTTACAAATCTGTGTTGTTGGACGCTTGCCTCTAACAAATTGGACAATAGTTCGTTGATGGTTAGATTATGATAATTAACAGGCATGTCTATTGGAGGTGGTTTGCGACTGTTGATGATGGAAGGACTTCAAGGACCTATTGCTCATTGCGTGACCACACGTCGCGTGAGGTGCTTGTGAACGCACCTGTTGGTGGTTTAAACACCCCTGACACCCTGGTAGATATGACTGTCTGCATTTTCCCTAGTATGTGCTAATCTGACATGAAACATGTATAGGAATACTATTATGATTATTTAGCAAACTAAGGTAAATAAAATACTAACACTTGCTTAGGTATTTGATATCTGTCAATTCTCACAAATCAATATCCAATTTTCTTATTCATTGAATATGGGTTTGTAGAGAAAGAACAGCTTCAAGGATCAACAGTGGGTTGCAATGCTACATGTTAATGCAGGCAAGCATCTAATTATATTATGGATTTCTGCAAATTAACAGCCCACACGATAAAATATGAGAACAACATGTTTGGTTGATTTTTTTTTATATTGTCCATTATACTGCCGGAATGAAAATAAATTGAAAAATTTATGTTTGACATCTTTATTGTAAAATAAAAAAAAAATGATATAAATAGAAAATTAACACTCGCTTAGGTGTTTGATATCTGTCAATCCTCTCGAATCAATATTAAATTCTTCGAAACAGGATTCATAGTGGAAAAACAGAACGGATCAGCAGTGGGTTGTATGCCACATGTTAATGCATGTTGCAGGCAAGCGTCTAAAGAAACATATTTCAATGTTCTTGGAATGAGCTTCCAACCTCTAAAACAGTCGGAAAATGTACACTCTTTACTGTTCTGGAGATTAACTAATGCAATTTCCACACAAACTCGTACAATTTGCATGGAAATTGACATTACACTTTTATATGCAATATATATTATACACAAATTCAAAATAATTTTTCATCATATTTTATTCACATTTAATTATATATATATATATATATATATATATATATATATATATATATATATATGTATATATATGCCATTTTGTCCAACAACTTGTTGCCATTTTATAGGTAGTGACATAATCCCATTGCTGTAGAAATTTTGGGATTTCCGATCAAAAACTCTGAAAAATAGTTTTGACAGTCCTCTCTTGAAGTTAACCTAATCGCAAATGAGTACACTATTCATTAGATTTGTTTTAGTGAGCTCGTGCGGGACGCAGGTCAAGCTTTTCTGAATATCCAGCTTTTTCAAATTAGTCAAAATTGTTTTGTGGTCAATTCCCAGCTCTTCAGCTATATCGGAACTAATATTCCAATGTAACTGTACTTTTTCCAAAATGGCAAAAACTTTACTTGTAACAGGTCGACCAGAGTGAGGTTCATCTGTGACATCAAAATTATGCTTGAACCAATTTTGTGCTATTCTTACCGACATTACATTAAGTTTTTTTTTGTATTCCTCTTATTGTAATAAAACTTCAAAATGTATCAAATCTCTATGTTAGATTCACTCATTTTAGTAGACTGCAAAACGATATAAAAATAATAGGACACCGTTTTTATTTTTAATTTTCCTTTTTTTAAGCTCAACCCTTAGAGATTTTACTGCAACTTTTTAGTTATGAAATACAAAAAAACTTTTTCCCTAAATAATATTTATAATAATATAATGCAAATATGCAAAAAACATGAATGCAGGCTGGTGACTGCTGCATTACTACAAAGTAATTAACTAGAAAATAAAATAAGTAATGTATGTATAAAATAAATAACTAGTAACTCTAGAAGAAAGTAGAAAAAAAAACATATATGCTTAAAACAGCCAGATTCGGACTGTCAAGGATTAATAATTAAATTTTATGAGCGGTTGAGTAAAATAAAAATCACACCCATTTCCCAGAAGGGTAGGCAGAGACTATAGATAATACACAGTAATATCTTTGTATATCACTCTTGCATCACAGAAATCCATCAATCTTTTATGAAAGCTTGTCGGTTTCGTGTACTAAAAATTTGACCTTTTTAACATGCTTTAAATAGTTTCACCTATTTGTTTGTAACCAACTCCTTTGAACTCAATTTTAACCCATTTTAAACGGTCTGGTTTCATAAAGGATTGGATTTATCAAAGACCGATGGCAATACAATTATTTCATATTACTGAGAAAATTTTAATTTCGGAAATTTGATAAAATTAAAAAAAAATTAGTTTACTAAAACATTATACAAGTTAACAAGTTTGAAAAAAATTTTCGAAAAATAAGTTAAATTTAGTGATTTCAAAAAACAAATCAAAATTTTGAAATTAAATAAAAAATAGTTAAATTTGAAAATTTTAAAAGAAATATTGAATTTCTGTAATTTTGTAAAATTTGAAAGTAAGAAATATTAAAAAACTTGTGTATGTCACAACACTGACTTTTACAACACAACATTAACCTATGTTGAGCACAAAATTTTCACTCAGTTTTGAATTCACCCAAACCAATATAATATATTTAATATAATGCAATTTAAACGCGCTGAAGGATGAATGGAAAGAGGGTGTTTCAAAGTGCCATGTCGCTAACTTCTTCAACCTCAGGTCGTTAATGTAAGGTTGTGCGGTATATTATGCAATTTTTTTTTCTGGGTTCTCGGTTGTTTCCTGCCGAACAGGCTTATGTAGATTAAGTCGCGAAAGGTCACTAAATAGAATTCAAATAGAACAATTTAATTGCTTAAAGCTAACAGGGAAAGTTCCATATAACAATGATGTGATTAGAGATTACTTAGATATGAATGATATAAACTTAAATTCATTGCCACACGTAAGACATTCTGAAATCAAGGATCTTGATTATAAAGACTATTGATATTGTTTTGAGCCTGAAAATTTGGAAAATTAAATATAGTTTAAAAAAAAACTAAATCAAAGTATAAAAAACTAAAAAAGCACGGGGTGCTCGATAAATCAGTTTTCGAAAATATTCGATCGGTATGATTAGTCCAAAAATGGTACAAAAGATTTAACGCAAAGCGCCCCACACTTTTTTCACAATAATATTCATATTTTTTGTTAATTATTTTATTCCTATATTAAGAATTATTTTACACTTTTCAGTTCGATTTATCATTAAAACTTATTTTTTAGTTTTTTTTTAATTGCAATTTTTTATTTTGTTTTCAAATGTTTTAAATTTTGTTTTAAATAAGCCTATTTTGGAAAATTTAATTCTTTATTGCAAACTGCACTAATAAAATAAAAATAGAATAACTACCCTGTCAATAAATAACAGAATAAGACTTGCATTTCATTTTACATGAAAAATATGCGTGATTTATTAATAAAGCGAAACACATATATATGAGAATTTCAGTATTGGAAATTAAGTTTTCTTAATAACTAGAATACTAAAAAGTGAAGTGCCACAAAATTAATAGCAGGGTTTTGTAGCGTATTTTCATGGCAAACAGTTATGAGAAAAGTTAAATATTTACTGTGTTTTTTTAATGTTTACTTTTTTCTATCTCAATCTCTGGTAACACTTTCAAATTATCGCAGATAACTTGTGAATGCACATCAGTAAGCATTTATAGATCACTATAAAATAAAACTAACTCATCGGCTTCCAACACATATACACCTAGACAAGTAGTCGACTCTCCATGTATAAACAAAACAATAAATTTATAAACATTAACAAATATATAAACATGCCATGGCCAATGTAAACAAACAAAATTTATCATAAACTAGAACATTGTAAACAATCAAAGTACATAGAAACTCTATCAAATGTCCATTTATATTGAGATGAACAAAATAGTTTAGGTATTTTTTAGGGGACTTATTCTGTTATTGAATTATTATGCGACATCATTGAATACAAATTATTGAGCAAATACAGGGTACATTACATAATATTATTGCAATATAGCTGGCGATTTGGCCTATAACTCATTATTTTTTATATCAATATTATTATATTTTACATAATATAATTTATGTGGAAAAACTAATTTGACATAATGTGGTAATCCTTAATATATTACTTCCATAGCAACTTTTAGTATTAACCATTAAGAGATATTTAAAATTTTTGTATACATCTCCATCCTATCTACTTATTATTAATGGCTTGCCTGTATCTTTTAGACGTCTCTTTTCTTATTTTAGGTATGGTAATGATAATGATTCTGACAAGATCTTTTAAAGCAGATTTTTTAGGGTTCTGTACTTCGTAATCAAGAAACAAAATCCTTCTAGGATCACTTTTGTTTGTCTGTCTGTCGATCTTTCACAGCGAATTTTCTCAAAATCTATTAAGTTGACATTTCATATACATATGTATGTTATGATAGGAACATGGAAGTGATCTAAATACATTAATTTTAAATATGAAGGTCACTTTGAAAAATTATGAGATTAATAAAAATGTTTTGCAAACTACCATGTGAAATATAAATGAAAGCCTGAGGATCTCGAATTTAAATATTTTTTTATAATTGTAACATTAATGGTTTTAAAGTTATTTATGAAAATTGATTGATTTCCTTCCATTCCCCTTCTTACCGAAACCACTGCATTTAAAATTTTTAAAAAATACAGAATATAGATTTTTTACTTATGAATCACCAAAAACATATAATAAGTCGTAGCTTACTTCTTTTCAATTCATTTCTATGCCCAGTACAAGCTGATACTCACTAAATACATGAAGTTTTTTTATTAGGCTCTTTGTCTGGCACATCTCATGTGATTCTAAGATGTAATTTTGGGATATATTATAAACTCAGACCTATTTAAATTATTTACTGCAATAAACAAAATATAATTCTATACAAAACTAAAAAAAAAATTGCTTCTCATATTTTTATAAGAGTAAGCCCATTCACAAATAGTTTACTTAAGCATCCTTGATGAGATCAATTTTCCTGCCAGAATTAATTTTGGTTCCAGTGTCTATTTTATCAGAATTAATTCGGGTACCAGTGTCTATTTCTCTGTTCGGCAAGATGATCTGGATGGTAGTAATAAATATGTAAGAAAGAAAAAATGAAAAAAAGTTGTTAAAAAGCAAAAATCAATATTTAACAAACAAAAAAATATAATTTAACCACGATTTTAACATGGACTAAAAAGATTAAAATATTTATTTCTAGGCCAGTACAGATAGGCCAGTACAGACCATACAGATTGCCTTGTCCTTTTTCTTTTGAATCTGACAAGTATTTTCAGTAATTAAAAATTCTCAATTATTTCAAACATCACCTATCAAAAATTCTCAGGGAAATTTGTATGGATTGAGAAAACTATATGAAGCTAAGAAAAAATATTTTTACATTTTAGTCCCTTTTTAAATCAAATACTATTTTATTTATAAATAATTCAATGTTGCAACGCCGCAACGCTTGGATGTAAACTAAATATATATGAAGGAATGTCATAAAATTAGTATAAAATTTCAAAGCGGTCCGATTTTGCTGTATCCCATCCAAAACAAATTAAGACTAAAACGTCTACAATATTACTAAAAAAAAAAAAATATTACATATGCTTCAATATTAAGATATTTATTGGAATAAACTAAAAAGATCGATACTTACGAATCGTCATATTCGAATTTCATTTTCCTATGGTCCGTACAATATGCATAAGGTAAACAAAGAAAAATCCAAAACAGTGCTCTCGTAAAACCCATATTTGAAACCGACTAGTAAACGGTCACGACTCTTGTAAATAACTCAATGTCATGATCAAATTTGATCTAGAAGCAACATTTGGTCAAACGCGAATCCCGCGCAATAGCTTGAAAGAGAACACTAAACAAAAAAAAAACTCGACCAAATGCTATCCAAGAATTCTGTATGTAACAACAAAAACTCAAGGTTAACTTTTTGCACTGCAGACTGTATATTCATAAACTGATAAAGACCACAGATGAATATAGCTAGTGACCAGTGTTACCCACTGATCACAGAGAAAAACTGTAAATAAACTTCAACAAAAATAGGCAATAAACTTATAACTTGATTTACTGTTAATGTAAACAACTAACAAATACATTTCTTGTGTAGCTAAATTTTATTTTATCAAATGTAATACAGTCTTATAAGTACACCCATTTGTCTACAAATTTTGTATTACTATTATTTTATTAATTTACCATTCATAGTATTATTATCAATTTGGTTGTTTTTAAATAAACAATGTTGTATCATTTGAATGTCTATTTTTATGTCTATGTTTTACATATTATTACCTGTTATATCTTATGACTTACATAATGCTCAACGAGCGCTCATCAGCTTTAGTAGCTGTAAACGGTCGCCATTGTACTCTTGCAAGGGCCTCGCACAATATCTCTAGTGGGAAACTTGATCGATTCACAGTAAAGTACATATTATATCAATATTAGTAGGTATCTACATAGTGTCATCATAACAGATTACATTCATATAAAAAGTCAGATTAATAATATTATAATTGATAAATGGATAATGACAATATTTTGAGTAAGTTCACATCAAAACATATATGAAAAAAAAATTGTAGTAGAAATTTTATTCTGAAAAAGTTGTGCTTTAACATAAATAAATACTTTTCTTAAGTTATTCTTAGATTTCTTATTAATTTTGGTAAAATTGTTAAAATTAACCAATTTGATTATAAGGACGCTTCATTTTTCCTATATTTCTAATAATTCAGAATGTTTTTGGATTACGTTCCTCACAAATTCTTAAGACAATAACACATATTTTTAATGTATTTTTAAAAAATGTATTGATGAATCAAAAAATTTATTGCTTTCTGTCGATACCAAATTTTTTGTATACAAAATGAAAAAACAAAAACGAAAACCAGTAAATTGTATGTGCAAGTCATCTCTAAAACTTTTCGTTTAATATCTATTCTATTTACAAGGTATATTATATCTACATAAAAATTAAATACATTGTACAAAATACAAAATTTTAAAAGGGGCAAATACATAGGTCTTACAAAGATTTGCTCCACTCAGGGCCTTTGTTCTTAATAAGAGAAAAGAAAAGATTGAGTAATAAAGTATTTATTTAAATACATTTATGGGTTTTAAAAAACATTTATAGGAGTAGCCAGAGCTAGCGCAGTTTGTCCGTATAGAGGTTTCATCTTCTGGATTAAAAGTTAAAAACTACAGATCTATTACTGTGTAAAGTTTCACCCAGAACGAGTATAAGATTTCGCCTATCCTCGAAATGTCGATTTCCTCATAATAAGTTTCTTCAGGCTTATCAAGAGGTATTGTTGAATAAATTATTGTACTTAAATTAAAAATGTAAATTTAACTTATTCAAGATTGATCCCACGATCTTTGATTTCAGAGTCAAATGTGCTACTAATGAACATGTCATTTGTCTCTACTACTGTTATATATCAAGTATCAATTATAATACCATGTATTCCTATAAAATAAATTTCCTATTACTTTATGGGAATAAACATTTATTTTAATAGTCACAAACGCTTTGTTATATGTGCCGAAATTGCTTAAAGCAAAACATTAAAATAATAAGATGAAAACAGTCATGATGAAAACAGACTTTTCACCACCATTAAAAATACGATTACTTTTTTGAAGGCTAATTAACAAAGTAGTCAGTCTGTTGTAATTTTGTAATGGCTTTGAGTTGTAGCCATGATTTTATGTTTAATATTTAATAGTGCCTTCCAAATATATCTATTAACAACTACATAATAGATATTTTATTACTTTACAACTGTACTCTAATTTAAAACGTAAAAACATTTTTAGGTTTTAGAGAACATACATGAATAAAAACTAAGTGTTCGGTCGATGGACTCAACTCAGGGACGAAGTTGTTATAAATATAAATAATGCAAGGCACAACGTTATCGATCGATATATTTTGTGTATCGGCTGAATATGTAATTGAGGCCAAATAAGAAGCACCTTTAGAGAATAATAATTATAGTGATAAGCAAATATGTACGTACTGTAGTTAACTGTAGATTTGTAGTTAAGATCATAAGGCTAGCCACACTCGTAACCACGCGTATATCTGCCCTTTGAAGTATGACGTAGGACTTTGGTTTTACCTATGGATATTGATTACGATAAAATTAGGTGCAATGTGCCTGTGGCGTATATAATTATATGTCTAAATCGCAATAGCAACAAATTCATTTTACTGGACATAGACGAATAGGGAATATACTTTTTTTTAATATGATGTTTTTATATGATAGCTCCTATCGCTATATATTTTTTTATCAATATTCGGCACGAAAAAACTAAAATTTACTAAGGAAAAAACTTTGAGAATTTCAAAAAAAATTTAGGAATTTTAAACGCTCATATTTCCCGCGCTCCATGGCGTGACTCCCAAAGTCTATGACAACAAACAACAACCTACAAATAGTTCCAGTATTGTGCTGTTGTTTTGTGTTTAGCATTATCTTGGAATAAGCCAAAAAACTTACAAATATTGTATTATACTTATGTGTAAAAATACAATAAGTAATGCATCCGATAATGTGTTTCTTTTTCGTACCGAGAGTTACAATAAATTTCACAAAACCGACATAACACTTTGTTGACATGGACTGACGTCATACACGGCTACCGCTATTGGTTAGATGATGAAACCAATGACGTTGAGTTTCAACTTTGAATTTCCCACATTTTTTTGAACTGTAATTATTATTTTCTTAACGAAAAATAATTAGCATTAAATATATTAATAGAGATATAATGTAGAACTAAAGGACTTTACACAAAAAAAAAATTAACCTTTATCTGCTTCCGGCGCATATTCTCTATTGTTATGACTGCTGATTGCCAATTTACGTACAACTGGTATTAGAAAGGGTAAATATTATATTTATCTTTCATTGCGTACGATAATTATTATGTTTATTTCATGATAATTTTCCTATAACTAGGTTTAGGATAAACTTTTTTTAATTTGAAGATTATTCGCAAAAATACATTATCTTCTCTGACGATAAGTTATTTTCAATATAATTACTTACGGTAAAATATTTTCTTCAATAAAAATTAGAACCGCCTCAAAATTTACCGCCCGTTTAATTTATTAGTTGTACATGGAGTCCGTGCCACCTGAATATATGCCAACTACGATTGTATCTCCTTTTAGTTCAATACTTCTTGTTTTTTATTCAGGTAAATAAATGTAGATTTTTAATAGTAAGATGAGAAATTGTGCATCACTTTAATTACGTAATTACGTTCAACGTAATTTTTGTTCTTTGCAAATTTGCAACAATACCGATAATAACTATCTATTTTAATAGATTTTGGAAGGCTTTTTATTTATTTATTTTATTAAATCCCGAATTTTCCTATGGTAGTGATAATCATTGCAAGAACCTTATATTTTCAAGTGCAAAAACTGAAATAGCAGTAGCATTGGCTGCCTTTCTTTGCGAATGAGATAATTCTCAACAGGTTTATTTATAACCTTGGAACCTTGAAGAGTTCTCTTGGAATTTCGACGACGGTTTCTTTTCATGGCACACGTTTGAATGAACGTAAATTCATTAAATGGTGCTTTCCGATACCAAATGAATGAATATTTTAGAAAATAAGGAGAGTTCCGTGGGTGTACTTATTATTTAAGAATTTTTGATGATTTTGATTCATTCCATGATCAGATCTTAGTTATAAGGGAAATGGAACCAGTACTATCAAATTAAAGTCAAATCAAAAACAACTATATTTCATAAGTAATGGAATCACACTAGAAATACTCATTAACGGATTCTTTTCGATATTAACATTACTACCTTTTCCAAATGTTGATACACCTTGAGAATAATGGGCAAAAGACTTAGGGACTACTCTTTTTTGCTCATAGACACAAAATATTAAATGATAAATAAAATTAGTGCTTACAAACAACATGAAATAATAGACGAGCAGTTCAATCCCACGGGTTTTATTAATACTCCAGACTGCAGTATAACATACTTGCCATATATGACTTTCTTTTAACGAAAAGTTTTAAAGTTATAAAATGGTAAACTTTGAGTTTCCACTGGGATCTTATTATAAAAGCGTACACATTGCCCCTTAAGTGAATTGCTTACTTTACATAGTTGCGTTTTATGACAACCTAGGTCATTCCTATGCCTAGGGCTATTGATATCGATGTCACCCAATTTTGAAACGGATTTGTATTTCCCTTGACATATACAAAATTTTCGTGTATCTATTGTGAAAAGTTAGTAAATGTTGATAGTGTTGACAGGCTAAATATTAGGTCGGGGAAAAAGATTTTTTGTATTTCATAAGAAAAAAGTTGCAGTAAAACCTTTTCGATTGTGTTGTTTGTATCTGGCTAGTTTTGTTACCGTTAAATACATGATATTTTAAAAAAAGAAAAATAAAAGTAAAAACCGTGTCCCGCCATTTTTTTATTGGTTTTCTACTCACCAAAATGAGTGAATCAAACGTAAAATTTCGATCTATTTTAAAGTTTTATTATAAAAAAGCGAAAATAGGACATTAGAGATGAGAAAATTGTGACGTTTACGACCTGATGCAGTGTCGATGAGAATAGTATATTACTAGTTAAGCATTTTCAGTCCGGTAATTTTGATATCAAAGATAAACCTCGCTTTGGTTGACCTGTTGCGAATAAAATCGATGCCATTTTGGAAAAAGTAGAGCAAGATCGGCATATTAATTCTTATAACATAAATGAAGATCTGGGATTTGACCACAAAACAATTTTGAACCATTTAAAAAAAGCTGGTTATACAAAACAGCTCGATATTTGGGTCCCACACGAGCTCACTAAAAGAAATTTAATGAATCTATTGAAACGTAATGAAAGCAAACTATTCTTGAAAAGATTGATCACTGATGATGAAAAATGGATAACCTACGACAAGAACGTGTGAAAAAAATCACGGTTAAAAGGCAAGCAAACTCCATAGACCATAGCGAAACCCGGATTAACTCGCAATAAGTTGATGCTATGTGTATGGTGGGATTGGAAGGGCATTATTCATTATGAGCTTTTACCGCCGGGCAAAACTATCAGTTCGAATTTATAGTGCCAACAGCTAATCAGATCCAAACAAGAATTTAGAAAAAACGGTTGGAATTGATCAATTCTAAAGGTTTGGTTTTTCACCATGGTAACGCCAGACCATACACATATTTAGCCACTCAGCAAATATTAAGAGAGTTTGGTGGGGAAGTATTGATCCATCCCCCATATAGCCCTGACCTTGCACGCTAAAATTTTCACTTGTTTCGATCTCTTCAGAATTCTTTAGGTAGTGTTAAGTTAGCATCAAGATAGGACTTTCAAAACTACTTGTCACAATTTTTTGGTCCAAATGCCCAAATTTTCTGCAGCAATATGATTGTCACTACCTACAAAATGGCAACTAGTTGAGGAACCGAAATGGCATATATGAATCACAATTAAATCTAAATAAAATATGATGAAATATTCTATTGAATTTGTATACAAAATATGGAAAAACCTTTTCCCCGCCCTCGTATATATCTAGAGCAGTACATCGACTCGGCCGTGGCCTTGTAATGGTGACGTCATCGCGCTCGAACAATTTGCATTCGAGTATCCAAGAATAGTAGGTACGTCACATTTACTCCGCTCCGCGTGCCCTGCCTGCACGCATATTCATAATTACTCTATGTTTCATGCACTTTTGGTGCTTTTGAACGGCGAGCCCTCTTCAGTAATTCTTTTGAAGTAAAATTTTTCGAGGGCGATAATCTGCCATTTATGTCAGATGTGACATGTTTACGAAGAACGTACTAGACTGTTATTCGGCAATCACTTGTTAAATAATAGTTGTAAATATCGGAGTGCAAGCGCAGACGGACAAGTTCTGTTTCTGCGGTCGGTGCGTTCGCAAGTCAACGATAAGCGTTCGAGTGGTTCCGTAGCTATTTATTATGATTCTGATTTTGTAAATACGCCTTGTGCTTTTCTAGGTATTTCCTTGTATCTGATATCGATTGTAAAACCCCGATAAGGTCATTACGTAAAAGCATTTCATAAAATCATCGAGTAACTTTATAATCGTTCGGCTCAGGCATCTAAAGATCTGATTAAAATTCATAATTAATAACTAGTTAGTCGTTTAAAACAAAAAAAAAATATGTAAAAATTGTATTCCTACAGATATAAGTAATTATATCGATTATGCAATTTATTCCTTTGAAAATAAGAATATTTTTTGTACCTGACTATAAATTATAATCATTTAATGTGTGTACATCATAATACCTACTAGTTAATGTAGGTTATTCGGGGGCTTTGTTAAATAAAACTAAATAAAGTTTATGTTCACTTTTATATATTTTCTATTATTAGAGAGGTGCACTTAACTACGCGTGGAACTCGTACGGAGTTGAAACTTAACTGACTAGACGCATATTCCTCTATGACTCTATGTGACGAATCATCACGTTGATGTATTGAAATCCGATGACGGAACAAAGTGGCCTTGTCACAGCGTGTAAATAGATTTATATTTTGTTATAGTCTAATAGTTAACTCTTTCTCTTTTTTTCCAATTCTGAAGCCGGAAGCTTCACTCAAGAGATAGAAAGAGATAACCGAAGCCGACGTTAGGTAACTTCGCCAAGTCGAATCTTAAAAATTGTACGTTCTGATTTTATGTATGACTAGTTTCTGTTCGTAGCTCCGCCCGCGTATACGTCGAATGAATTCCCTCATCTCGTGTATCTATCGATCACGCCGTCGACCATGCTCCTTATCTCGGTCTTGTTTTCGATTGCAATCCTGGCCCCGATTGTGAGAGATATAAAATTTGCTGTGAACGTTTTTAAAAATTATCCTATCATGTCACTTTGGGATATATCTATCAGTGTTGCCAGTCGGTCGTGTCAGAAATCACCTGAAATGTATAAATAAGTAACCTTTTTGTAATAAAAGTAACCTTTAATATTTTTCTCTATGACAATAGTTTACTTGTAAATAATTTGCAGTATTTTGGTATTGCTTGTTATTAATATCTTGTCTATATATTATTAGTATTAGTACATTTAAAAACTCATTAAGTAATGAATTTTTGCTCTTAATTTGAAAAGATGATATTAATAAAAGCAATACCAAAATACTGCAAGTTATTTAGTAAACTATAGTCTTAGATTTTTCAATTGTATTTGATAGAGGATTAAAATAACAAAATGACGGGTGGCGCTAGTTTCGCTGGTGTCATAATGTCTTAAGAATTGATATGAAGTTAAACGAGTATCGAGATATCACAAGAATATGGTCTATCAAATGCGCACGCAAGGACGCCTTATATGAACAAATTTAAATTTCTATATTACTTGATGATTTCAAAATTTATATTTTAAAAATTAAGAAGTACATACTCGTAAGTGTACAATTCAAGACTTCTATATTAAAATTTGTAAATTGATACAATAAATATTTTTACTGAGTATTACCTGTATGTTTGACTGCACCATAAAATATATATTAACTAATTAAAACGGGCTGTAGTACGAAGTTAGTGTATTATTTAGGTACAACAGCTGTGATTATGAGACTAGAATATTTATATGAAATTAAAATGATGACTGAAGAGTACATGAGCCCAGACAGCACATCAGCATCTGAAATTATAAAATCAAATTTTATTTCTGCGTTTTCAAATAAAGATTTCGAAAATATTCTCTTGGAAAAAATTGCTGACGAGTTAAAATAAGAAAAAAATAAGAATAAGTACCAGCCTTCACCATCATCATCACCATCCTTGCTGTATTTTATTCTAGCATGCATTAATGCTTTTGATGAATTTGATGGCTCAAATGTTGTGGCATTTTTATAGCCGCTTTGGTAGCCATCAAAGCTGCAATTGTGAGTATTTAGTCTGTTTCTGTGGTCCGATTTTATCAGTTTTAATTGGCTGAAAACTCGTTCCACACATGCATTGGAAAATGGCAAAATGAGCAAAACCATTATTACTTCCTTTAAATTTGGGAACATGGGTTCTACTGTCTCATCTGTCATTTTAGAATTTTAGTCCAGTATTCTTCGACCGGCATGTCAGGCGAAATGTTTAATTCGCTGAAGTCGAGAAAAGCGTGTTTCTTCCATTCTTTATGTAAATTTTCTGTATCAATAACAATATTTGGAAATCTTTTATTACGCATGATAAGTCTTTCACTTCATATTGTTGTGCTTTGATTGGGTGAAGAACATTTTCTAATAAATCAAAAGAGGATCATCAAAAGTAAAGCGCTTTCTTATTTGTGCTAAAGCTTCAATATAAAAAGATAAACATGTTTTTCGGAAATCGGCAATTTGGGTTGGAGGTATTTCTCTCGAAAATTTATCAATTGACGCTTGTTGCCACACACTAAATATATCTTCTCAAGTGGCAAATAGAATCGTGGATTGGCATACTCTATTTTGTAGGCATCAGTAGTCTTACAATAATTGAATTCCATATAATTACTGGCTATTGTTTTAATTAATTTGTGTACTTCTGGTTTTAATTGATGTAGCAACGGTTTCTCTGATTGAAATAGTCTATTAAAGTCATTGAACAGATTTAGCACGTAAGACATAAATTCGAGATAAATTTTTGTAAATGTATTATTTAAACTTGTTAGTATGTCTTCAGTTACTTTGCTTGGATCCTCGAAAACTTCCAATTTGAAGTACTCACCGAGTACCTGATATTGTTCCAAGGTTCTATTGACACATGCCTCTAATGATAGCCACCTTGTTGTTGCCGGGCTTAATATTTTATGAATGTCGACTTTAAAAATCTTGGAACTCTTTTAATTTGTTTTGCCTCTTAGTGCTGCGGCTAAAATGAGCTCCTATACTCCTAAAAATCTTCTACTGATCTTGGCAGCTTAAGACACGCTTGGGATGCCACAAGATTAATCATATGGCAGCTACATTTGATGCATGCAATATGCGGTACTTTTTGTTTCAAGTGACTAAACACAGAGTGGTGTTCGCCTACCATGCTATTAGTCGTGTCCGATGCAAAGCCTACAAATTTTTTTAAAGGAATTTGCCGGTCTTGCAACCAAGTTAATAAACCATCACTAAGATCTTCAGCCTTTCCAGATTTCACTTCATATATGTCAAGAAACTGTGTGCGAACACAGTCTACTTCGTCATAATATATAACAGTTAGTGCACATTGTTTTTTACACCATCAGTTGTCTCATCCATTATAATACTGAAAGGAGTTTTCTTTAACTTATCTACGAGTTCTTGTGTTAGAATGGGGCCAAGGACAGTTTTATAGTATTTGTTGCTTTCGTCCTGCCTAAATTGATAGTTTTGATTGTGTTAGAATCGGTAAAAGTATTTTTTAAAAATGGGATTAAATCATCCATCAAAGAAAATGTTAAATTGTGCTGTGCAAGAAAGCGCATATTTTAAGCTCTGCTCTTTTTAATTCATCTTCTGGTTTAGATTTCAGCATTTGTTGAATAGGCGTTGTTTGGCTTTTTGAGCTAATATTTTGAAGATGTTTCGTCGTATTCATGTGCTTGACTAGTGCTGGTTTGTGATTATTAACAGAACAATTGCACTTTGCAATAAGCGGTAATCATGCCACATTCTTGCTCTCTTAGAAATCCAATTTTAAATGTAATATCTGTTAGCCACTTTTCATTGAAGTCGCGGTGTTGTTTTTGTTTCTTTGGCAGAGGTTCCTCGCATCGTACTACTACTATCGCAATCATTGTTAATATCTCTCCTCTCCTCTTGCCTTGAACTCAACGACTTAGAAATCAAGAATTTGTCCATTTGCTTAGCTTAGACTGAGTGTATATTTTAGTAGATTAAGTTAAAACCATGCCAAGACCAACACCAAAGTCATGAAAAGAAA
This sequence comes from Eumeta japonica, assembly GCA_005406025.1. NCBI lineage: Eukaryota > Metazoa > Arthropoda > Insecta > Lepidoptera > Psychidae > Eumeta > Eumeta japonica. The sequence continues at coordinate 89,540 of BGZK01001276.1, forward strand.
TCAAACAAATAAAATGAATAAATCAACCACGTTATTAGTATGAAAGTAAGATACCTGATTCAATATTTTCTCTTTGAGAGACAAGAAGATAGTTTGAGAACGAACAAAGAAAGATATTGTCAATATTAAGGTTTAAGTATAACTTTTATTTTATCATAATTGGTACAGAATTAGAATTAATTGAAATATTGGTATTTTCTCAGAAATTATCGCTCAAGAAAATTTAAATCAAGCATGTGTTATGCGTATAATGTAATTAATTTTTACTAAGTACATTACATACATACATATTTTGTTAAGTAACTGGGTCGGTGGGTGATTATGACAAAAATCATCCACATTATGTGGGTAAAACTTTAGATGAGCTAACACTACTATAATACCTAATGTCATATTATCCAGTTGCCGATAAAATTAAAAAAAAAAAACCTAATGTCATAATTTTTAGCGGGATTGTCATTTTACAACAATTTACAAACAAATTTTAAAAAACATGTATCGTAGATTACATTTCTCACTAATCTGTGAAAACATGAAGCCTTTTGGTTTAATTCACTGACCGCTATTAAAGGTTTAACCCGCTCAGTGGTTTAATCTCAGTAACTTCTTTTACGTATAACTGACTTGTACCTACTTACTATTTTATTGTCTAACTAAAGCCAAGTATTCATTGTGTGTAATAGGTACATACCTACCTACTTTATTGGTCTGATTAAAATTAATCGTTAATTTATTAGTCCATAACCATAAAAGTATAATTATAGAAAAATACAAAGTGAAACACATAGTAGGTACACAAAACATGCACTGCTATCGTAGATACACTTACCAAACTTTCAGTAAATGTCCAGTAGGAAATTATGTCTTATTGTAATTATTAATTAATAATCAAATCACAAAATACACAAACACTAGGTAATCTTTCGATGACAACAAATTGAAGTGGCGGCGCGGGTCGGCCGGCAAACAAACTACAACGAATAAATCCGACCGAAGATCCGATCTGATCCGACTGGTCAAGCGAAAGCGAGTGAGCAAGATATAAGTGGTGTAAGTGTGAAAGAGGAAAAGTACAATGTGTTGTTCCAGTACTAACGAAACTTACCGCGTTTCGTTTCACGTTGCTTTTATTAAAAAAAAAAAAAGTTAATTCTACAAATCCGGAAAAATCACCTAAAAGTAACCTTTTTATTAGTGTAACCTAAAAGTAACCAATGCAGTTCAAAAATCACCTTAAAGGTTACAAAAAAAACCTTCTGGCAAGACTGATATCTATTTGGGATCTCTCACAGACAGAGAGACCAAAATTCTAAAAACTATTGAAATTCATTCTGACAACTTTTCCAATACCTGCCGGAGTAGTTTTTCTCAAATATCTTCCAGGTACAAATTTTTTCTCTCTACTTTTTTATTGTAGGTATGTATCGATTAAAAGGACGAACTAAATAAAGAAAATTAAATGGTATAACGGTACGAACAAAATTAAACAATAAATTATATTTCACTGAAAATTGAATACCGAAAATACTTAAAATACCTAAGACTTTCACTGAATCGAAATCAAATTTAAAATTAATACATTTGTTTTCAACATTAATTCAAGATTTATAATAATATATAAAGCCGTCTATTTAATGCGGAATGAAATGAAATAAAATAAAAGAAACCATGGTGCGATTTAAATTTGGTACAGGGCCATCTATTGATTTCTGCGAGAAACAACAGTATATTTGATGGGAAATAGGAACATGAAACCCATAGATATATAATATTTGTATATTTAATATAATATTAATATATTTATTATGATATTTCGAATATTATATTAATATGTGTATGGGGGCAATTATAAATCACCCCCTCTCCTCGCACTCGCAGCTGTTTTCGATTAAGGTAGCGGCAATGACCTCATAGCTGAATATGAATATATAGAAAAGTAACCCCATGAACAACTTGACAAGTTCGCTTAGACGGCTCGTGAGCGACGTACGCCTGTTTAATGAGCTGTGGTGTTTGTTGGAACACAGCTACCTTGGCATTTACCTACCGCGGTATTAGTGACAGTCTAAGGGTCGTAGGGTCAGATATACATACTATCGAAGTCAAATAATGGAATTTCTTTACTTTTTACTCATTAGATCCGGAAACACCGTCATCAACGCAAGCGTTCAAAAAGACTACTATTCAATAACATTTACGGAAAAAGATAGGCAGTTTTTTTTTTCATTTTAACGGATTAGAACACTTAAAGAACGTAATAATTACATTCTTTAAGTGTTATAATCTACTCGCTTGCATTCACGCTTGAATTTACTCGTTTGAATTATAATCATTATAATTCGAATGAATAAAATCAAGCGCAAAATCATAGACATCACCGTCGCCCTTCAACAACGAACCGGCGAGAGTGGGCGATCGCTTCAGAAACTGTGTAATTGTAACTGGATTATTAGCAAAGTCTTTGTTTAAGATTCTATCGTTGATATTTAATTGAAATTGCAAATGGCCGGATGTGTGTTTTCCAATATCACTAGTGGTTATGTTCCGAATATAACCTGTGCCCTTTTTCATTAAGGTTCCGCAGTAAACTAGGAACCCATACAGTTTCGCCACGTCCGTCCGTCCGTCTGTCTGTCTGTCCGTGAATCAGCTCAGAGACTTGTGATTTGCTATTGGTATTTAAAATGTTAATCATGGCGACAAAGTGGTAGAATAAAATCTCGAAAAATATTTTTTTAGATTTCCTCAACTACACGTAAAATATGGATGATTTTTTTCCCGAGAGAGATTGTGGGTGTGTGGAAACCATTTTTCGATTTCAGGGTCAGTTTGCAATACAATCCTCTTTAGAGCGCTAATTACTTTTAGAATCAACCGAGTGCCCCTGCCAACTGAATGGTTGTTCTTGCATATGTCAAGAAATTCCCAGCAGTACTATATTCGACGAAATTTAAACGAGTGGTAATTTGTGACAAAAAAAAAGTGGTAATATTAAAAAAACTGCAATTTTTTAAATGTTATGACATATTTCGAGTGTTATAACCTACGAAATAAATATATTTTGAATTTGAATTTGAAAGTATAAAGAAAATCTACCACAGTTAAGTATGCTATAAAGCCTGCTTCACAGGTTAAAGGTTAGATACGCGTTGACCTTTAACGTATAAAGGTTAACGAGTAATAGTCGATCAACTTACAAAATGTACTTGTAGAAATGAAAAGCAAATTTTCCTACAAAATCCATTGAAAATATAAATTCATTAACCATTTACACTTATGGAAATATAAAATCATGGGATCTTTAACACCCGTCCTATGTGGGCCATTTTCAGACCTTATTAGCCGTTGAACCGTGAACTCAATTTAATAAGTTCGTAATATCAAACTAAAAAACCTTTTCTAAGTCCGCATATTGTGACGGACAACGGCGGAACTCAACACTTCGCGTGGCCCACGCGCACTTGGCCTTTTTTGTTTTTAATTACAGATAAACATTGATTTTGCGGTTGCATGTTACACGCTTAATTACTTTATTTTTTACGTAATTTACAAATACATCCGAATTATTACACGTACTTTCCTCTTAATGTGCGTATAATTTACGTTTGCTAGTTGAGTGCTCACTGTCGCCCAATCATTAAATAATTCTGTCAACTGTTATGTATTATACAAAATAGTATACATAATCCTATGTACCAACCAATGTAAGGATTCTCTGTTATCTACACGTGCCGAATTTCGTAATGAATTCTTATCTGTTTTGAGCTTATATACGGCGTTGGCGCTCGACCTAAAGGGCGAGACCCATAATGTTAATATAAGGTCATGATCCTCCTAGACAAGGGATCCCCAAAGCTGTATAGATAATTAATTATCTAAAAGGGATGCCGTCTCTCGAGAGCACAAACAGATACTCTCTGTTCAAAGAACTAAAACAAAGTAATAAATTAGACTTATAGATAATTTTGGGATCGACAAACGCAAGCCGCCGATGGCGACTTCTTTGTTCACTATCTGATATATAAGCGGAGTCACCCCCTTATTCTGGGGGAGTCCACGCATAACCGTACTACGGGCAACGTCTATCCTTAATATTGATCATTAAATTTATAACGTTTAATTGAATCGAACATTGTAACATTGAATTAAAACAAAAGTGATTCTTCGAAATAAAAGGGATTTTATTGAAGACCCGTCGATCACCTAACTCGGGCTACGAAGACGAAGTAAAGAGAATATACTAACAACATTTACATTTTTTATGTAAAGAAATTACCGCATTCAGACTTGGTTATAGTCGCTAGTGTAAAGTACAATTCATTAGGATCCATAAAATAGGGCAAATGGATATTTTTTTTAATACATTATTTCTAAACTATTCAAGACGACCAGTGTTCAAAGGCATAATTTTGATCTTGCGTTTAATATTATCTTTAGCATTAATTTCAGAGGTAAATAGTTGTCCACAATGGTCATATGATAGGTTATTTATAACTAACTTGTACACTGGTTTGATATTTGTAGATATATAATCAAGACAGGATGACGAAGTAGCTGTGAACTTATACTGTTTTAAATATAAATTTTCTAAACTATTAGGTCGGAGAAAAAGTTATTTCGTATGTTATAAATAAAAAGTAACAGTAAAATCTCTTCGGTTGTGCTGTTTGTGTCTGGACAGTTTTGATACAAACAAATGGATGATATTTTACAAAAAAAAAAATTGGAAAGTAAAACGGTGTCCCGCCAATTTTATATTGTTTTTAAGTCCATGAAAACGAGTGAATCTAACGTAGAAATTCGATACATTTGAAGTTTTATTGCAAAAGAGGGAAAAATCCGACACAGACCGCAAAAAAAAAATTGTGTCGTCTATGGATCTAATGCAGTGTCGCTAAAAGTAGCACAAAACTGGTTCAAGCGTTTTAGTTTGGTAGTTTTGATGACAAAGATAGACCACGCTCTGGTCGACCTGTTACAGACAAAGTCAATGCCATTTTGGAGAAAGTAGAACAAGATCGGCATATTAGTTCTTATGACATAGCTGAAGAGCTGGGGATTAACTATACAACAATTTTGACCCATTTTGGGTCAAATATAAAAAAGCTCAATACTTTGAGTCCCACACGAGTTCAGTGAAAGAAATCCAATGAATCTATTGAAACCTAATGAAATCAAACTGTTCTTGAACAGATTGATCAATGATGATGAAAAATGGATTACCTTCGTCAGGAACGTGTGAAAAAAACATGGTTAAAAGGCAAGCAAACTCCATAGACCATAGCGAAACCCAAGTCAACTGGCAATAAGTTGATGTTATGTGTATCGTGGGATTGGAAGGGCATTGTTCATTGTAAGCTTTCACCGCCGTTCAAAACCACCAATTCGGATATCTACTGTCTACAGCAAGAAGTAGAGAAAAACGACCGCAATTAAGCAACAGAAAGAGTGTACTTTATCACCATGATAATGCCAGACCACACAAATCTTTAGCCACTCAACAAATATTGTGAGAGTTTGGTTAGGAAGTGTTAATGCATCCACCATATAGACCTGAACTTGTATCCCCAGATTATCGCTTGCTTCGGTCTCATCAGAATACTCTAGATACTGTTAAGTTAACATCAAGAGAGGACTGTCAAAACTACTTGTCGCAGATTTTTGACCAGTAGTCTCATAATTTCTACAGCAATGTATATATATATATATATATATATACATTATTACTTACTTCATACATAATATCATTCATTATATTTTCGAATACACCATACGATAAACTCGGGCTTGCTTAATACAATAAGCAGTTATAGCTTCATGCAGGCCACTTCAATAGTTTCATTCAACAGATACGCTCAAGATTTGAACGTTCTTTGTATTTTATATTTTTAACTATTGTTAGAGAGCCGCCATGTATAGATTTTTCTCTGCTAACTGGTGCGTACTGATGTTAAACATGAACTGGTGACTTTTAAGCCGACGTTTTGTAGTTCATAATATAGCTATATCATTATATTTCAAGAGTTACTCAATTTCTAGTTTCTTACTTGGCGTTCTTTGTATATTTTGGTGCACCAGATAAAGTGTAATTTTTATTATTGTTAGCATTTTTCTTTAATTAATTATGGGTTAACTTTTAGATGCTAATAAATGTTATAAGGCTTTTGTGGTTATAATAAAGATAAAATCTGTTTTATAAAAACACTGAAATTTCATATAAATAAATCTACACCTAATTAATTATAATATTAACACGATAATAACGATATTCTCTACCGTTAACTGTATAAATTCCCTTATTTAAACAGTTAATGGTAATAACAATGATATGAATATATGAATATCATATTGTAAAATGAGTATTATTCTCAGATTTTCTACACATTTATATAACTAAATATTCTTTTAATATACCACGACATTTAATATCTGTATTTAATAGATGTGGAAATGCGTAACGATGACTCCAGTGTAATTTCGTAATTCGGCCATGCTGTGGTTAACTTCGCTGCAGCGCGAAAATGGGCCGGTTCGACTCGTTTTCGCTGTTGCTTTCGTCCAGTGAGTGAGAGTCTGGTAGCTCAATCCTTCCTTCATACCTCGTTTCCCCCCTCCGTCGCCCCGCTCGTCCTTCCACGCCATGCTATCCCCACTCCTGCCTCTATCAGATATTTATTCCTATCCGAGAGGTCAACCACGCCCTGGTGACTCCCATGAAGTTGAGTGTTCATGGGCGGCAGTAGGCACCTGCTCACACGCATGCTAGTTTGTGCGTCTAAATATCCAAGAAAAAAAAATAGAGAATACACTGTTTAATTTAGTTAAACGATAAATGTCTCGAAATTATTTCTTTTTTTATTTCATATATTTCATGTACTAATTTATGTTTAAATGAATGGGGGTTATTAAAATAACGCTCTCAGATGCAAAAGGAATATATATTATGCAGTTACATTAATTTACAGATATCAATTGCATAGAAAAATTTTTAGACAATTCCATTTTGTATTTGGAAATTATTAAATTCTTCTCTCATTCATTAAAATGAACAAAATATATCTGAAGACACTGAAAGGAAATGAAATGGTGAAACTTTTATCAATTTCATAAGTGAGAAGTATTTAATATTATGTGATCCTATTTATTTTTAGTATAATTAATGTAATTCTAATCTAATTCTCTTTATACCAAATCAGTCCCTATTCACCTAATATTTACCTAAAATTATTCCAAAATTCAATAGGGAATAATTAAAACAATAAGTGTATTGCAACAAGACAATTAAAAAAAGGTCATAAAACCAATGTCGACTATTCGAACAGCAAGAAAAATTTCTTACTTGTTTACGCTTTATTGACACTATAATTTTTATTTTACGGATTGTATAAAATTCTGTATTCAATGTAGCTGGCAGAAACAAACTGTTTTGTTTTCGAAACTAAGCAATATTCTTTGATGAGAGGTAGATAATCTCCTGAAATAAGAAACAGAAGTAAGAACATATTAAAAAAAATGTATGAAATCAAAAAAAATATCATGGATGCCCGAGAAAGTATAAAGAACAAGATCAGGGAGGCGATTCTCGAGCCATGTGGAAATTGTCACATGAGACAATTTTTAAATGTGAGATTTCCCTTATATTCCGTATACAAAATGACGAAACATGTCGAGTGATGGATGAAATATGTGTTCTCACTCGCCTATGGTAATTTAAAATAGTTTCTGTTTAGAGATCGTGTATTTTTATAGGCATGAGAACATGATTATAAAATTTAAAACGGAAAAAGTGGAGTTTGAAAGCCTTTAAATCTGGAATAAAAAGACTCTTGAACGAGAGCAGGAGTCATGATTACATTAAAATAAATTCATTCTATTGATCTTCTAAACTTAACGTGTGACAATTATTGTCGTGTGCTAGGGTGTACCTGTCGCAAGTCACATCCCTGTTGAAAATATCCAATAGATTCCAATAAGAAATAATTGTACCTAATGTGCTTTTGTCGCTGCAAATCCATATCAATACCCACAAAAACTTTCGAAGAAAAGAAACGGAAAGTTTAATGGAACTTATACGTCTACAGAGTTCTTATCTGGATTTACATCTATACAAATATTATAAAGAGGAAAGGTTTGATTTTTTGTTTGTTTGTTTGTTTGTATGAATTGAATAGGCTCCGAAACTACTTGGCAGATTTGAAAAATTCTTTCACTGTTGGAAAGCTACATCATTCCTGAGTGACATAGGCTATATTTCATTTTCAAAAAAAATAGGCATCCTTACTAAAATTACGATAACGTAATCCAATGTGTGAAAAAAATATCAAAACTACCTTACATCGCGTGCGCTGCGAAAACTATTGATGATAGAACAAAATGATATACTACATTTTTTAGAACACACCATTATCTACAAAAATCAGCGGCAGCATGTCTCTCTAACTATTACAGTCATGTCACAATAAGCGTTTTTATTGAAAAAGAAATTACCACCGCTACAAAAGCTCTTTATTTGTACCTTGGTATTAACCCTTATCAAAATAAATGATGTATTATTTAAGACTGCTTCAATATCTTTATATTACTTTTGAATTATTCGATTCTGACAATCCATTCAAAGATTAAAAAAAAAATAAACTGTATTCGGCTAGCTATGCGTTGTAGGCGTCACTCGGGCAGGGGTACGGGAGGTTAAGATCACGAAATAAACTTGCCGCGCGGCTCACTCGCGCGGTCGGTCCCTACGTGATGGACGTGTGCGGAATTTAAAATTTACGCTTGATAATAATTCGTTTAGTAAGTAACTAAACCGATTTAAAAGTTCTTTTCAGAACTAAACCCATTTATATAAAATATTGTTCACTTAGTTAACCTAATAAATTACTTGAATATTTTCATGATTTTCAATTTAATTTTAATAAATAGTAGGTAGTTGTTTACGTTGTAATATAGTAGCATATATAGCTTACAGTTATGCTAATTTAGTTCAAAGGCATTTTTCTTTGTCATTTTGAAATGCCTAAAAGATCAAGATCTCAACTTTCTAGAAATAGTTCCCAGGCCAGGGCATCAAAATACGTCGAAATGAAGAATCTTCATCAGAAACTGAAAATCGTCTTTCAATTCATAGACAATATGTGGCACAATCGCGTGCTAGAGTCGAGTACCGAGCGTTCGCAACGGCTCGCTGAACAAAATATGAGAACTGCTCAAATACGCGCGCGAATCCAGTTTGCAGCGTTCTCAACGGCTCGCTGAACAAAATGTGAGGACTTCTCGAGTCCGTGCGAAAGTCCAGTCTTGAGCGTTCACAGCGTTAGCTCAACAAAATTGAGAACCTCTCAGGTACGCGCGCGAGAGTCCAGTCTTGAGCGTTCGCAGCGCCTACTGAACAAAATCTAAGAACCTCTGTGTGCATGCGCGAGAGTCAAGTACTCAGCGTTTGCAGCGGCGAAGAGCAAAATATCAGAAATATTCAATCTCGCACTGGGAATCAAGCTCTGAGCGTTTCCAACGCCTTCAAGATCAGAGAACGACAACAGACGTCAAGAGCGAGAAGTCGCAATCAAGTTTTAGCCCACAGTAACAGATCGGCTTTTAGATACGATCCACAGATTGATTATGCTCAACAGTCTTCCGTCCAAATCGGCGACATGAATAAGATCTGCCTAAGTGTTCAGCCAAAATGGGTCGATGAAACTAATGGCATGTGCTGTGCTTCTGGAAAAGTTAGTCTCCCCAGTATTCAGGAACCACCACAGCCAATACTTTTGACAAATAATCATTCGCTATCTAGACATTTCATAACCAACATCCGTAAGTACAATAGCCTATTTCAAATGACTTCGTTTGGCGCCAAAGAAATAAGAGAGGGTAATTTTATGCCAACTTTTAAAATAGAGGGTCAGGTATATCATCTTATTGGTAGCCTTTACCACCACCAGGCCAAAATCCACAATACTTGCAGGTATATTTCATTTCAGACGCAGATCAGCTATCATTGAGGTCAAACATAGCTCCAACGCTGAAAATAGATTTAATTAACGAACTACAGACCGCACTGAATAGCCACAATGTATATATACGAAGCTTTAAACAAAACATAGAACGCAATTCTTCGGATAATTTAAAATTAATTATTCATTCCGACCGCCCACCACAGACAGCACAGGTAGATACAATGCTCCAGCTGTAAACGAGGTAGCCGTTCTCTTGGTTGACGAAGAAAAAGGCCCCAGAGATATAGTGCTCCACGGAAGAGACGGCCAACTTAAAAGGGTCTCTGAGTTACACCGATCGTATGATCCACTACAGTATCCTTAATGTTCGTGAAAGGAGAAGACGGTTATTATTTAACCATTCCGCAGGAAGGTACAGCGCGTAACAAAACTGTGACGTGCATGCAATTTTATGCATTTAGGTTGATGGTTAGAGCTAACTGTTTTAATGCATTACATTATTACAGGGACTTATTTAGTCAATATATTGTCGATATGATGGCAAAAATGATATCGGAACGATTGAATTACATATGTCGTAACCAACAGAGACTAAGGGCTGAAGAATACATTCATCTCAGAGATGCTTTAAATCAAGACGGAAATGTTGACCCATCAAATATCGGTCAACGCGTAATCTTGCCATCTTCATTTACAGGTTCTCCGCGTTACCTGCATGAAAAACCCAAGACGCGATGACTTATGTCCGAAATTACGGAGACCAGACTTATTTGTCACATTTACGTGCAACCCCGAATGGCCTGAAATTAAAGCGGAACTACTACCTGATCAGCGATCTTTCGATCGTCATGACATCATTTCAAGGGTGTTTCATTTGAAAATGAAGAAATTCTTAAATTTATTCGTTAAAGATGAAATATTCGGCAAAGTGAAATGTTACATGGCAAGTGTAGAATGGCAGAAGCGAGGTTTACCACTGTCATTTGCTGTTTTGGCTAGAAACAAAAATCCAACCAGACGAAATTGATAGCGTGTAACTGCCCAACCAACAAAACGATCCGATATTGTACGATATCGTAACAAAAATATGGTGCACGGACCATGCGGAGAACATAACTTATCAGCACCATGTATGAAAACGGTATTTGCACAAAAAATACCCACGACGTTTCAACAGAAACTCAGACTGGAGGACGGATATCCAGTTTATCGTCGTCGTGATGCCGCAAATGGAGGACTGAGCGCTTCGCTAAATATCAGAGGCAGAAATTTCACTATAGATAATAGTTGGATTGTCCCATATTCTCCACTTTTGTGCAGGACGTTTAATGCTCACATAAATGTAGAGTACTGCCACTCAGTTCAAGCCATCAAATACATTTGTAAATACATAAATAAAGGATCGGACCAAGCTACATTTGGCGTCAGAAACCCAAATGATGAAGTGGAAAACTACGTAAATGGCCGTTACATAAGTACTTCCGAAGCTGCTTGGCGAATATTCGAATTCCCGATCCATGAGCGGCATCCTACAGTTTTGCAGTTAGCTGTCCACTTAGAAAATGGCCAAAGGGTGTATTTTACCACAGAAACGGCTGTACAAGTGGCCCAAAATCCACGTAAAACAACATTGCTGGCTTTTTTTGAGCTCTGTAATGAAGATGAATTCGCAAAAACACTTCTTTACCACGAAGTCCCGCAATACTACATGGGCCAATAATAAGTTCACCAGAAGGAAGCGTGGTGAGAATGTAGTTGGCTATCCAGGCATAAAAGATTCCGCTTTAGGTAGAGTCTACGGTGTCCATCCTTCTCAATCCGAGTGTTTCTATCTTAGGATGTTGCTGCACCACGTACGCGGTCCAACTTCATTCCAGTACTTGAAAACCGTTGACGGAGTTCTGAAAGAAACGTATCAAGCTGCTTGCCGTGCTAGAGGTTTGCTAGAAAACGACCATTGGGAAAATACTCTCAGAAGCTTCGCTTTCTCAATGTCCATTACAATTGAGAGAATTGTTTGTGGTCATACTTTTATTTTGTCAGCCATCGGAACCATTAAAATTATGGAACATTTTCAAAGACGATTTATGTGAAGATATTAGACACAGAATCAGACAGCAAAATCAAGACATCACCTTACCATACAATGAGGACATTTATAACGAAGGTTTGATACAAATAGAAAATAAACTGTTGCAATTAAATGACAAAGCCTAAGTGATTTCGGATTACCATCATCAGTTCGTACAGAAAGCAATGCAGCAGAGACTATGACTCATCGCTATGATACAAATAATTTGACCGCTTTTGTCAATGAAAACCTGCCAAAGTTAGTCCCAGATCAAAGACATGCTTTTGAAACTATAGTCGATAGCGTCATTCATGACAAAAGAAAAGTTTTCTTTTGGATGCACCTGGTGGAACGGGAAAGACGTTTCTTACAAATTTGATACTTGCTAAGATAAGACAATCAGGAGAATAGCAATAGCAGTTGCTTCCTCAGGAATTGCTGCAACTCTCTTGAAGGATGGCAAAACTGCTCATTCTACTTTTAAACTTCCACTATCCGTCAATCTTGAACAACAATCTACATGTTCCATCCGCAAAATGGACCTATTGGTAAATTACTACAAGACGCCTCATTGATTATGTGGGACGAATGCACGATGAGCCATAGAGCACATATAGAGGCGTGAACAGAACCACAGGATCTAAGGAACTCCTCTGCAGTCATGGGCGGGATTACTTTTGTATTTGCTGGAGATTTTCGACAGACTCTCCCCGTTATTAACAGAGGCACGCGAGCAGATATCATCAAGGCATGCTTGAAATCGTCTCCCTTATGGACTACGATTGAAACATTAAAATTAAGGACATATGAGAGCTCATCTTCATGGAATCACTGATAGCGATTTCCCACAACAACTGCTAAAACTTGGGAAGGAATTTTTCCAACTCCAAATTTAAGCGGTCATTGTGACATTCTTCTGGATGAGTCTCTAGGCCAAATACTCCATAATTTGGAAAATTTAATAGATTCTGTATACCCTGATATCGAGAATTTGCACGAAAGAGACTTCCATTGGCTGTTCTCGGGCTATAGTATCACCTAAGAATGATACTGTCAATGAAATAAACAATCTGATTGTTCAAAAGTCCCCGCCAAACAAAACATACAAATCGATCGACACTGTAACGAATATTGAAGATGCAGTCCATTATCCACAGGAACTTTTAAATTCGTTGAACCCTTCTGGACTGCCACCCCATGAATTGACGTTAAAATCGGAATCCCAATCATGCTTTTAAGAAATTTAAACCCTCCGAGCATGTGTAATGGGACGAGGCTGCTTATTAAGGAGTTAAAGGACAATTTAATAGTAGCAACTATTATCACTGGCCCAGCAAGTGGTCAACTAGCTCATATACCGAGGATACCGATGATCCCAACTGATCTGCCAATCCCATTTAAACGGCTTCAATTTCCGGTAAAACATCTTTCGCATTAACAATTAACAAGTCCCAAGGCCAAACCTTCGAATTAGTAGGGATCGATCTGCGAAAGAAATGTTTTACTCATGGTCAACTGTATGTTGGTCTATCGCGAGTCGGAGCTGAAAATCAATTTATTTTGCTGCCACAAAATAAAACAACATCAAATATTGTTTACAGAGCTCTAACAAAATAAATGTATTTTCTTTTAGGGTTATGACCTCAATAATTGAAAAAAAAAACAAAAAATTAAAAAAATATATCAAAAAAAAGAAAAAAAAACACAAAAATATACAAAAAAAAACACATAAATACAAAAAAATCATTAAATAATATTTGAATTTAATTATTCTTATTTTTTTTTTATTTACTCTTTTTTAGGAGCTCGACGCAAAAAGGGGTGAATATGTGTCATATTATTATTATTATTATGAATGTGTTAAAATTAACAAATCTAAATGTTATGTTTAATGCCCGTGCGAAGCCGGGACGGGCCGATAGTATAGAATACATTAATTTTTCTGATGTGGAATTGTCATTTACATGCATTAAAACATTTACTATTCGTATTCAAAATCCACACATTGGTTTTATGTCCAAATGGATTTACGATAAGAACAGATACAAACCTACAGCTAAAAGTGCGAATGGGATCCATACAGATACAAATAACATTTACAATCCCATTAAGTCCAATAAAGAAACGTCATTGCCAGTGGACTTACATATAGATTCTTAATATAACTCTATCTGGAATTTTTTTTTCTTCCAGATACATTACAAATAAGCCATTACAGATTATATTGTTGTGTATGGGACTGTATTGGATGTTCTCAAGAGGGATGAACGTCGTTTGACAATTGTAGCAGCTTGGAAATTGAGAATACTGAGTTGGTGTTTTCGTTTGACATTTATCATTTCGTATGAATGGAAAAATGTTAAATAACCACACTAATTTTAGTAATATTAATTATTAAGTTTATTCTATTAAATTTATAATCTATTATGCATCTCTTTAAAAAATGTCTCAAGTGACAATTTCCACATGGCCCGAGAATCGCCTCCCAGCATCGAGACCGACATTGGAATAGAAAGTAGGGCTACAATCGAAATCGAAAGAATCATTACTAAATTATCATTTACACAAAGAATAACGGATGGATAAAACGGCTAGTGCAGTTGTTTATGCGTTTAGGGAATTGTCGATTTAGATCCTTTTCCTATAACCTAAAAGCAAATTATAATTTTACAAGAAATACTGTCCGAACATAATAATAACAATACAAAAAAGGAATAATTATTATTGACAAAATGTTGCTGATACAAAAAGTTATTCATATACCTTTAAAAACATTTTTATGTATTCGCAACTTAAGTATAGTACAACGCACGAAACTCTGCCGCTGTGAAGTTAGTCACGAATTTGTCCCGATGGCGTAAAGTAGGAACGTGGGGGAGAAGAAAGAATCGGAGAGCACTGAACCTGCGTAATAGCATCATTCGCAAGCAATTCAGAGCGGCAGAGTTTCGTGCATTGTACTGTATTCGATAATAATTTTAATTCGCCCTGGATAAAAATTGACACGAAAGTTGATACTCTGACATCATTGATCTATAAAAAAAAGAGATTATAAATGGACAGATGTATATTTCTTATATATCTATGCCTGACATGAAACGTCTTGCTGTTCTTTATCGTAAGCTACATGAAAAACACGAGACATTGATAAAAATCAAAACTGTCACCGTTATGAAAATATTCTTGTTGTATACCATATTTTGATATACGACTAAATTAAATATAAGAGCGCCATAAACTGTAAGTACTAAAACATGAAATTTTCAATTTAACCGCATAATAAAACAGGTCCAAATGTCCACTTGACGTTTCAAGTGAGAACGCGGATTTTCTAAGAAAAAACAAATTACATTTGTCTTTTTTGGTCAAATACTATTGTGCAGATGCTAATAAAACAAACATGTATGGATGACCGTTTTTAAAATTTTAGAAGTGTTATTTGCATTTGTTTTACTCTTAAAGTTTTTGCGAAGTAAAGATTAATCTACGGTGCGAAACATTATTGAAAAGGAAAAGTAAATTACATAACTATGTGATGTATTTATAATATGTATAATTATAAAAAATATTTATAAATATTAAAACTTAGCTAAAGAGTGTTACACTACATAGAAAATTTCATCGATATATTGAAACTCTAATGAATTGCATTGATTAATTGTGCATCATGGATACAAGTCACACTAAGCGTAATTGCTACGAACGTGCTACCAAACGGTTGCATTTCGTTTTGGTTATGTTTTGTAAATTATTGGAATATTTTTTTTTGCTTAAAACGCGACTGAATCTCAATATAAGCTTAGCTTATGCACAGCGTGTTAAAAATACCACAATACACGTGTTACACTCATCCGTTTTGTTTCTCGAGTGCAAGTCGCACAATCCAAACTTCCACTTGGCAAAATGTCAGAATTTAAATTCAAATTGCGCGTCTCAATTTATGCAGTTAATTCTGCTAAATTATCTTGCAAGCTTTGCATTTGTTGCTGGATACTTTGACACCAGAATCCGTTACAATAAATTTTTATTAGTTCCAGGTTTTTCGTCTTCAAATTAAATTTTTGTAACTAGTGTTCAATTGTTATATAATTTTTATAGAATATTTTATTAACTTATTCATTTTAATGTTGCATTTCCTAATTTATTTAGCACTATTTAAATAAATAAATGTTTTTCTTTTTAATAATTCGTGTCGTATTATCCAACATTGAGACGCACGACTTAATCGTCTAGTTCAGTTCGATCACCCGCCCCGAACGGACGCTACCGCGCGCCCGCTCCCAGCGCTCTAACTAAGCTATCCGCTTTTTATGCAGATCGCTGCCCCGCTGCGCCCCGCGACCCTCCCAGCCCTGCCGATCGAGAGTCCGCTGCGCCGCCGGCTGCCACGCTCCACAACTAATAATAATTTATTTCAGGGTTTTAACCAGCTGAATTTTGAAAGCCTTTAATTAGCTTTCACAAATAAAGCGACATTTTCGAAAAATAGCAGGTCAAATCATGTAAATCCTCGTTGACACCGTTAGGTAGCCTAACGGTGTCAACGGAAATGATGGCAGCCTTTTCCTCTTCAGGGAACGGCAAACCCAACAGACCTAGGACCACCGGCGGAGGTTCTCTCGCGATACCAGATGTAGCCCGCCCACCCTCCATCATCCCTCACTCCATCCTCCGTACCCCGTTTGCTGGGTCTATAGCGCACCTAGCTCAGACGGGCTGTTAGAACCGCTAGGTCAAAACCCGCGCCTTACTTATTTCGAATTTAAAACCTCAATATTAAAAGACTTACTAGACGACATACCGCGCAAACATAGCTGAGGATCACATTGTGTGTTCCACCTGCCCGTCGAGCTCTGAGAATTCGGCCGGCCGACCCGCGTCGTCTATTGTTCGTCCCCGACGAACAATAGACGGTAATTAGACATCTGCGCGACAGCCGGCAACTGTATGATGATCAAACGCGCACGGTATCACTCAATTTACCGTTAGCGTTAATACACCTGTATTAACGTTATACAACGCATAAACATAAATAATAATTTAATTTAAAAATTAGCCTATGGACCAGATTCCCCTGCTCCCCCTGGGGCGGAGGTCTAGCTCAAAACTTCCATCACATTAGAATTCATACAACAGGTCTAACAAGCGCTGTCGAAATAGGATAGAAGCGCCTCAGGACGTAGTAAAAACTATTCGCGAGTGACCCCGTCTCGAGCCGCGCCTCGAGCCGCACAACATCACCAATCAAGACAAATAAAATACAAACGCCAGGCGAGCTCATCGTCCGACGAAAAGGCGACGTGCTCCAACAGCACAGTCGTCGGTTCGGAGAGCGGTCGAAACAGTAACACCTCATTTACCCTCGTAGAGGGTATAAACGAGCACTAAGAAAGCGCTCAAAAGCGAAGGTAGCTCGCGACCAGCCGGAGATGGACATAGACCCATCATCGGCGCCCACATCCCGTGCAAACGATGCAAAGCCCTCCCCGCCGCGGTCCAACAGACTCAGACTACGAGTACCGCCCGGTTGGAGTCAACCCAAAATCCAGTCTCCCGCTTCTACGCAGGCGGTGACCGCCAAATCGCTCCTAGGACGGGTGCAAGCCCACCGCACCTCCTAGACCTAAACTGCTCCACCCATTTTCTTGCGCAAAGGCGCTAACTTCCTCAAATATCCGCAGACTGCACCCGTCTGCGGATAAACTCAGTAAAGCCATCCGCACCGCCGACGACGGCATTAAAATTCCTGCCCAGACGTTGAGAACTTCTGCAGTCTCAACAAATATCTCGTGGACTTCAAGTCCAATTTCATACGCCAGGAGCAAACTAAAGCCGTTATCCACGGCATTCCTGACTTCGGTAGACGAAATCCAAGCCGACCTCTGCGGCCAGGGGCCCTGTGCACTCGGTGCACAGACTTTGCCGCAGAGACGGCTCACCATTATGGCTAGTTCTCGCCGTCCTTCCCAGGACCGAGGAAGCCAAGAATATTTCAATAATCTGAACACGGTGTGGATCTCTCGGGTATCCGAGTAGAGGCCCACACAAGAAGTCAGGGCAGTGCCACCTGCCAGTTGTACGGCCACGCGGCCAACTGTCATGCGGACCCGCTGCGTGAAATGTTTGGTCCCACATTGGACCAGGTGCCGCGTACTCGTGAGTCAGGAGAGACCCTGCGTGAATTGTCTCCAGCAGCATACGGCCAACTATAGGGGATGTCCGAAAGCCCTAAATTTATTTCTTATAATAGACCTAATTCCCAATAGGCCTAAAAGTAGGCCCGTAGCTCCGCCTCGGGATCTAAATAACTTCCCCGATCTTGCGGAAACAAACCAACCCCCGGCTGCCGCCACTCTCGCCCGCCTTCAACCCGTGGGGTAAACCAAAGCCCACGCTGCCACCGAGGGCTCCGGGACCGTCCGGGAGGCTGTCCGCCGCGAGCCACCCGTGTCGCCCCGCTTCCGCGCCGCGGGCACCTCATCGTTTGGAGACGACATCCAAACGGTGATGATGCATCCTCCTTCGCGCCGTTAAGAGCTCAAGATTTCGGAATTCGCCCGAGATTTCCGAGCGTGCAGTAACGTCGAAGAGAAACTCATGGTTCTCGTCAGATACCATCACCTGATGGTTAAATTAGAGTCCATATAAATGTCTGCACCCGGGTGTAGCTTTCTCCCTCAGTTGGGCGCCTCAAACCAAAAATATTAATTTATTATCATTCAACGCTTGCGGTCTAACTTCGAACGTTTTAGAGTTAAAAATATATGTCGGAGAACAGCATCGATATCGCTCTCATACAAGAAACATATCTTAAACCAATAGGCCTAAAGCCTGCAGCATCGCAGGCTATGTCCAACTACGAACGGACAGGACATACTGTAGTAAGGGTACCGCTCTGTACTGAGACGCTCCCTACATTGCGGCCCTATTATTCTTCACTTACAAATATGGAGCCACGGGTTGTAGACTCGCTATGACGGGCCATAGTACACTCGTCATAGTCTCGGTCTATCTCCCGTCTCCAAAATGGTTGCTCCGGCGCGACCTAAGAGCCCTCTTTGCCTTAGGGATGCCGTCATCCTCTTCGGTGATTTCAATTGTAAAACATAAGATGGGGCTGCCCATCTACAATTATAACGGAATTAAACTCGACGAACTCGAGGACAGACTAGACTTCGGAATCATCGCGCCCTCTACGTCGACATGTTTTCCCATGTCGTCACACATAGACCCTCGACGATAGATATCGCACTCACTAAAGGAGTTGCATAATTTCAATAGTATTGAGACAATACACGGTCGTCTGACCACCGGCCGGTTATATTAAAATGGGACCTCCCGACGGCGGAGGCCTATTCCATCCGCAAATTACTAATTGGAAAGAGTGTCGACCGCGCTTGAGAAAATCGACACTCAAACCTCAACAGCATTCCCAATGACATCGCGTCTACAGACGAGATTGACTTTGCCATAGGTGCTCTTACCAACCACGTCAGGACAGTGGTCGAGGAGAGCGAGCAGGAGGTTCCGGCATCCTCGGATCGCCGGAAGTTTCCGCCGATATTCTCGAATTGATAAACAAAAACGCAGCTTTGCGCCGCGCGAGTATCCCACTCCCAGTACAGATCCAGAGCGCGAGCTCTCCAACGCGAAGTGAAAGCTCGCGTTCGGGAATTCCAAAATGAGAGTTGGAGCGACCTCATGGAAATCAAACCATCCCACAAAGCGTTTTGGGCAGTTACCAAAGCGCTCAAAACCGAGGGATATACCCTATACCCCACTCAAAAACCTGATAATTCAGTGGCCATAGACGACGCGGAGATAGCAGAGTGCCTTGCAGACTCTATAGAGACTCAATGCTCTCACGCTTCCCCCTCGCGACATCGCTCATATCAGTCGCATCGAGGAAGAGGTTCTCCAAAAACCTCCCTCGAACCTAAAACGATCTGGCTCCTGTCTCCTCAGCGAAGTCAAACGCTAGTGAAATCACTTAATACCAGAAAGGCACCGGGCCTCGATGGTATTAGTAATAAAAGCAATCAAATGCTTTTCTACCGTTGTTAAGCTTACTGGTCGCGATTTTTAACGCGTGCATAAAAATTGCTATTTTCCTCCACCTGGAAGGAGGCGGAGGTTATAGGCATCCACAAGCCAGGAAACCACGACCTCCTGCCAGCTACAGACCGATCAGCCTCCTGAGCGGTCTGGGCAAACTTTCGAGAAATCTCAAAACTCGCCTTAGCGATCACCTCCTAGGAAAGGCCTTATCATAGATGAACAGTTCGGCTTTGCCCAGCCATTCTTGTCCACAGCAAGTCCTCCGCTTAGTAGGTATGTCTCGGAGGCTTTGAAACCGAACGCTCCACAGCTTCTTCTTTGATGTAGCCAAGGCCTTCGATAGGGTATGGCACGCAGGTCTGATTTATAAGTTATATTCTCTCCAAGTACCAGATCGCCTCATAATCACTATTCAAAATTATTTAGCAGACATTTCACATTTAGGCATGAGCGCACTCACTCGACAAGACGTCTTATCAGAGCAGGAGTTCCTCTCCCTCTCTCTCCTCTGCTGTACTCCGCGTACACACGATGTACCGCGACCGTCGTCGTCTGGCGTCCAACTCGCGTTATTCGCGGACGATACCGCGCTTTACGGAAGTAGGAATAGGAGCACCCGATTCACCCTCCTCCCCTCCAGGGCCATTGACGAGCTAGGTCAATGGTTCCGGAAGTGGAGGATAGAAGTAAACCCCGACAAATCAGCAGCCATACAATTCAAGTATGGTAAGATTAGAGTCGACTCATTGTCGACAAAACACTCCCAATCTTAAAATGTTGGATGCGAACATTCCGTGGCAACGGAACTACAAATACTTAGGAGTCACGCTCGATAAAATCTACACTTCCGAGATCATATCAGCGTGTTAGAAATACTACTTTTCTACAAAGCAAGGCTCGGGGCCG
This sequence comes from Eumeta japonica, assembly GCA_005406025.1. NCBI lineage: Eukaryota > Metazoa > Arthropoda > Insecta > Lepidoptera > Psychidae > Eumeta > Eumeta japonica. The sequence continues at coordinate 110,531 of BGZK01001276.1, forward strand.
TGCTCGGTAGAAAAAATAAACTATCTAGACGTAATAAACGTACCATATACAAAATGTGCATTAGGACGGTGATGACATACGCGTCTCCCATCTTCGCTCACAGAATAAATTCAGTAGAGCCGCAACGGATGCACATTGGTGTGTTCGTAATTCAATTCTCCATAGGGACTTAGAACTCCCCACTATTTCCAAATATATGAAGGACGCATCGAAGCGATTCTTCGACATCGCGGGATCACATCCCAATGCGCTCCTTCGCGCGGCGGTTGACTATCAACCGCCGCATCCCACCTTATCCGTAGGCCACGGAACGTACTTACCGATCCACCTGACGCTCTTACAGCGGCAGTTGAAAGCCTTAATGACGTCAACGACACGCATGACTGACTTAGAGTAGGTCTATCCGTTAGTCAGGTCATCGACCTAAGCTCCTTACTCCACCCGGCCGCCGCTAACCGCCTCCGGCCGGCAGGAGAAAGGAACCGACCCGTGACGGTTTCCTGCGACATCCTATGCCGAGACGACTTCCTCCAGGCGTCGTCCATAGCGCATCACGCGCCGTCGGCACTCGCATGTCGTCCGGCCGCACTCGGTGAAGCTATCAAAGTCGTCTGACTTGTCATCCGACTCGTCTCGACCGACTAAATAGCATAGCCGACCCAATTACTTCACTTTCAGGAGGAATTTTTAGTGGGTTTCAGTCCCACACTACCCACGCGTACGGGCGCGAGGGTGTGCAGGATAGACATTTTTTACCTCCTCCTCGTCGCAAGAGGGAAACAAAAAAAAAAAAGATCTACCACATCTTGTTAAAAATGGTCATGGGATTGTACTGTTTGCTGATGATACCTCCATACTTTTTAAGATTGATAGGCATAAACCAGCTTTTAACGAAGTAAACAGTACCATCTCTGAAATCGTTGAGTGGTTTAGTATTAATAATCTACTGCTCAATGAAAGGAAAACAAAACTTGTAAAATTTTCTCTACTTATCTGATTCTAAATTGATCTACACAAATGTCATGGTCAAAAACGAGATACTGGATATTGTGGACACAACCCTGTTTCTTGGTCTCACCTTAGATTCTAAATTACGTGGGAATTCTCATATTACGAGATTAGCGAAAAGGCTTAGTTCTGCAGCACATGCAGTCAAAAGAATTCGGCGACTTACAAACGAAAACACCGCAAGACTAGTTTATTTCAGTTGTTTTCATAGTCTTATAACCTATGGAATTTTGTTACGGGGTCACGCGGCCGATATTAACACAATTTTCATGCTGCAGAAGCGAGCTATTCGTGCTGTTTATGATCTGAGACCAATGACATCTCTCAAAGAAAAATTTAAAGAAATTAATATCTAACCTTAGCATCACAATATATATACGAAACCTGGTATATGTCAGAGAAATATAAAATCGTTCCATAAACGGGCGACATCCTTAACATTAATGAACATAAGAATGATCTTGCTGCTCATAAGACTCGTCTAAGTAAAGTTAATAAATCATTTAAGGGGATGTGTGTGCGCTTTTATAATAAGATCCCAACTGAAATTCAAAATTTGCCATTTACTGAGTTTAAACGTTTCGTTAAAAGAAAATTATATGGCAAGGGCTATTATACCGTATTGGAATATCTTAATGAAAAAAGCCCCTGGGATTGAGCTGCTCGCCTATCAGGTTATTTCACATTATTTTTAAATGTCAACTAAATTATAAATGACTAAATCTTTTGTATTGATGAGTAAAAAGAGCAAGCCTCGAGTTTCTCGCCCATTTTTCTCTCGGTGAATCAGCATTTGGAATGGGCGGTAATGTCGAAATGAATATATTAATGACGTATTTCAAGAGTAATTTCATTACCTACGAAATAAAGATATTTTTGATTTGATTTGATTTTGATTTGATTAAAAACACGCGACGCACATGTCGACATAAATTTTCTTATATAAACAATAGCCTATCAATAAAAAAAAACTGTCATTTACAGTTAAGTAAAAAATATGCTCCGATCGCCACCAAACTGCAGGTTTATGCGCTGAGCCAATCAAAAGATTGTCTGAAAATTTCATTAAAATCGGCCCAAACGTTTTGGAGTCCATAAGGAACATACTTACATACTTTTTCTTTTATATACATTGATATTTTATTCCTTTGTTTAGAAGTGATTCCTTATTCTTATTAAGTCTCACATTCATATTTTTTTATTCTTGGATAAAATAAATAATTCGTTTTGTTGTTTAGGGTAAATCTGTTAATGTGATTGGTCTGATTTTGGTCTATCACTAGACGCTGTAACTTTTTCTTTTGTGCTAAGAACTTTTAATTAATGATTATAGAAGCCAATTCTATAGTTTTTTGATTAAACAAATCGAATTCGATATTATGTAATTTGAACGATTATTTGGAATGTAGCACTAATATTAATACATTTTTATTTATTAGTGTTAGTACTACATTCTTTACTGATACTATGTTTTTGGTAAAATTATTATAAGACAATATAAATGTATAAACGTGCTTGCGTCCGTGCGTGTATGTGCAAATGTGTGTACAACAAAAACAGTACTATTTAAGTCAAACAACAAAGCTTAAAATAGTCTCAATCTCATGATAATTTATTAGGCCTATATTATTAACGAACTAACTTTCTTTTTACATTCATTTTTCTATGGAAGTAAATTGAAAAAGTTTTTGTGTTTCTTATTAGACGTGGATTACTTTTGATGCACAAAACATTAAGATTTGATTCTATTTCTTTTCAATCATTGCTATTTTATTGATACACATATTAGTCTTGCAAGGTCATTTCTAAATGTTGGTATAATGTGCAGAGTGCTTTTTTTTATCTAATATTGATTCTTGTAGTTATAGTATACTTTTCATAATAATCTTAAAAATTTCGCTGGAAATATACAATATATTAAGAATCCAGTTAACCTTACAAAGCTGTTTACTTTTATAATATCTAAATATCATTAAAACAGAGATGTGAAAATAATTCGCAATCGATCAACTTAAACGTATTTGGGAACAATTTATGCATAATTCATTTCTATATTTTGGTCTTATGTCTCAACTTATGGCTATATAACCGAAAAGGCTTTAAACTAAACAGAAAGCAATCATTGTATTGAAAATTAATGTCAACATTTAATATATGCGGTTTTTAGCTTTAACAAATAAATTGAACGCATCGAAATCAAGACAGTGACGTAGAGTGTGCCGTTTATTTTTAAAAATAAAAATTAACCAATCACGTTCGAGAATCGCAACAGGTGAAATGCGTCATCCGCCATAACGTATGAATTATTGTATGTGTTTTTCGTTAGATGTGAATTTAATTTGATTCTAGTGCACCTTAAATAATTCTGTTTAAATGTGAACATGTGTGACGAGAAAGAGAAAATCGGCAGAATCGACGGACTCATAGACGCTAACATGAAGAAAGTACCTTCGCCGATGGTGACAGTGGACAGTGAAGTGCAGGACATGGATTGTTTCAATTTCTCCCACAATCTGAGCCCTATCGCGGGGCCAATTTTGCCTAGAAAGTTGGACTTCAACAGTTTGGACGATGAGGAGATGTGCGGTAGCCCATCTCCTGTACCGGCAGCCATGAGTCCACCTTACAAAAGGGTCAGGGCTTTGAGGTAAATAACTTTTCCCACGGGTTCACGTTGTATTTGTCGGCTTTTTAGCTTATAATGCGGTGACATTTTGTAGTAACGTAAAAATGTAGATATTACTATAATATTTATATATTAAAATAAAGTTTGTGAGTAATTAATATAGTAGGTTTCAATACTTTCAATGTGTTCCTGTAGATACATATAGAGTTGTTAATGTTGAGATTTAATTTATTTACATTATTTACTCTAATATACAATACTTACCTGTAAATGTTAAATAAAGTCTATCATTTTATTTGAAAGCTTGTATAGGAATATATAGAGTAATGTACATGTATGACAAAAACTTAATGCTTGTTTTGTGTTAAAAATGTTGACAGACCCCTTGCTATTTCATTTTGGGTAAATATAATAGATAATGATTTAATTCAATATTTATGATCAATAGCCACCCCTTTCAGAATTTTGAACACCGATACAAATATGTCGATGGATCGTAAATATGTTTAAACAGGGCCTGATACATTCAAAAAGTAAAAACTATAAGCATGCAACAAACAAGTATTATAATAATTCACTGAGAGTATTATAATAATACATGAGGTGAGGTGTGTTTGAACAGGTATTGACATGTTTCAATGAATACCTGTTTTTGGAATCGCTTATCAGGTTATGTTCCAGTAAACAGGCTACAACTAACTGAAGAAAGATTGTTGAAAACTTGATTATAATTTAAAATAATGGTGAATTTATGACATATTCATTTGTTTAATAATTAAAAAATAATGTTAAATTTGTAACATCTTCATTTGTTTAATATTGATTATGGTTTAGAATTAGTGTTATGCTTTTTACCATTTTATTATATATTATACAAAATATTCTAGTATATTTTACATTTAATTATTTTTTTCTCGTTTTTTATATACTTTATTTTCTTTTTTTTTTAATTTCATTATTCTTTCTTTGTTACAAACTATATTTAATTTTGAAAATTTTTCCTTGTAGCTCAAAAGACTATGTTATTCTTATCAGTGTTATTTAAAACAATTTTTTTGCAATCAAAATGTGACCCAATTATTTATTTCAAAATAAATTTATTGAATTAGCTGCCAAATTATTTTGCTAGTTAACAATAGAGGCATTAACAAGGTATCTTCCTCAAATAAAGTTAGGACCATGTATTGTTCATTTTATAGGCAATAGATAGAAAAATATAAAATAAACTTTGCTTATAATATTTGTTATTTTTTAACTGTTTGTTTTAATCTGAATCAATATTTATCTCAAGTTCAAGAAATGCGACAATTTTTTAGAAAGTTCTACACCAAGCAAAGAAAATGGAGAACGGAAGACAAATGGAAGAAACTTGCCCTTTCCTACTGTATTTATTGACACATTATAGTATCTATTACCCATCCTTAATCCAGTTTCTGGCTAAAGGTTGCACGAATACCGGCTGGCTCTACAAACTCCCGTCACTCCTAATCCAGAATAGAATCTACACTCCCCCCGATATTTACGCTCCCTTCGCTGTATCGGGACTTGTCCCTTTCAGTCATTGCGACTGGCTGAAGGTCGAGCGATGATGATGATGATGATGATGATGATCTCATAAGTGGAACACTTATGTTTGTAATGGCTTTATTGTTCAGTGCAATTATTTATGCACTTGTCATTCAAAGCGTTTTGAAGTGTACTTATCAGGCATCTCTTCAATGGCCTTACAAAATGCAGTTATGGTTGGGGTTGTAAATTGTATACTGCTTCGGTTATTCTTAATTATTTAATTTTCAGAAGCTGTATGAAATTTGAGAATAATACATGCACACATTCTATATAATTGTAGACTGTGGACAAACATCTATTACAATGTTAATCTGCATTTCCTACCCTTAGGCTGCGTAATGAGATAATAACATCAACGACTTGATTTGTCAAAAATAGAGGGTATGACTTTTTTATGAGTGGTTAATTTTTCTCATCAGTAAAACTTCAGGGGGAACAATACCATCAAGCAAATTGTATAGTGCTTTTGGTTCAAAACCATCCAAGCCCATGCTTATCTTCTACCATGACCATGATCAATTGATATCCATGAAGCTCATAACCTTCAAATTTAAGTTTATGATTGATTTTTAGTAACTCCAAAAATAGTTTTTTTCATGACCATACGACATCTCTATTGTTTTTTTGTAACTGTCGCTGGTTATTATTGTTATACAATAAAGTTGTTTTTGAGTGGTTTGTTTTAATAGCTTTATATGCAGACAAAATTATAAGATTTTATTGTACAATGTTTCAACTGCATAGTATTTTCTTTCATGTTCACAATACTGAATCAATTATACTAAATATGGGTTTTTGTATGAAATCGATTTCATACCGAAAAACCGATTATCATAATCCGACCTCACTGCAGTTCTCGAGAACTGCAGTGAGGTCGGGATATTGATAACATCATTGATTGATGTAAAAAATTAAATTATTAGTTTATGTCCACCTGGCGGGAGCCGCGGACTAATTTTGTATATTTTGAAAGAAATGGAATCTAGATTGGGACTATAATAGGAATCAAAAAAGAGGAACCAGGACTGAAATCTTGAAACCATAATATCGGAATTATGGTTCACAGAGTTATCTGTCAAAGTAAATTATGAAAGATTTGATGTCCACGCGAGCGGAGCCATGGGTAAAAGCTAGTTTTACAATATATTCAATTATGTATCGCACATATTTTTAATATCTGATGTCATTAAAATTTTCAATAAAGATGTAAAGTAGAACAATGCAATTTTTTCTATAAAAATACGTTCACTAAAATCACAATTCGAATTGTGCACCGTAACCATATACAGCGTTTATATGGTATGGCGCACAATTTGAATTCTAAATCGATATCTTTGCATGTCATCAACCGGAACACCTTCAAGTATCTATGTGTTCACTAAAGCTTTCACTGGCGCTCCATTCATGTATGAAATGACATGCAGGTAAGATGTGTGGAAAAAAAAAACCGCTTGCCTTGCCACAGCTGAGCTTTAGTGGGCTTTTTTTTGTCCAAGCTGCCAGCTGACTCGAACATATTGCCCATTGTCCCCTGCAACTGTAATGTAACTGATTTTTTTTTCTGTAATATAGAGTAGTTTAATTTGTGATCAAAAATAACAATACAATTGTTGATGGCTTTTATTTATTTAGATAAAATAAATATTTTGAATGTCAAACTAACATACAAAACATGTATTTGTATTATATATATATATATATATATATATATATATATATAAAATATTTCATTATTTTATATTATTATATATTTGTTTCGTAAAAAGGGGGCTGCCATTACTAATCGTTACAAGTAAATTTTTTTTTGTCTATGAAGATTTAATGTTTTTATATCGCGAGTGATACATTTTAATGTGAAAAAAATATGTTTACTTCTGATAACAGATAGCTTTAGGCAACACATAGCTTAGCTTCCGATATAGATATATAAAATCCAACATATAATTAATATTTTCTATTTTATGAAATCGGTACCCATTCATCATATATATATAAATTCATAAATATAATGAATAAATATTTATGCTGAGACCAATGCATATATTTTCATGTAAAAATGAAGATACATTTTTTTTGACTCTAGGCTTAAGTTAAAGGACATTACAGACCATCTGCGTCCCTTTTGTCATTTTTTTTCGAAGGGACATGTGTTACAACTCAGGTGTTATTTTTTTCATTTCCTTTTTTTTGTAGAACTTTGAAGTACTTGTATCAGATTATGTTTCTTGAAAAATAAATTATAATTATTTATTTTAAAAAAATTGTGTTAGTGAATGTTTATTAAAAGTGTGAATTCTTAAACTTAAATAGTTCAATCCAATTTGTTCAATAGTTTAATAGTTATTTCCTGTATATTTGTATTTAAAATACATAATAATTTGTTTTTATTCTAATCCTATCACATACTACAGTGGAATTTCAATAACTTGAAACTCGTTAAGTCGAAATCCTCAGTAAGTCGAAAAATATTGCCATTTCCTTCCGATGAACCCCTAAATATGCGGTATCTCGAATTATTTAGACTTTGTAACTCGAACAATATGTTATTTCCCTACGAAGTATTGATAATACATATTTATACTCTATAACTCGAATTTCAAAAAGGAGACTCGTAAGTCGTAGTTGGTAAAATATAATGACGTCTTACTTGGAATTCCCTGAAATAATAGCAATAAATTCCAAAATGAATGTGGTTTAGGGCTTCTAATCTATTGTTTTTGTCTTGTACACATGCAATGAATGAATACATTCATGAAACTTTCTAAGTAACACAAGCTGTGGACATTATGTTTGTTCCTTGTCGACACAGTCATATGTATCTCGAAGTTCTTGTTAAGTCGAAAAAAAACTCCTTAACTCAAATTTTTTTGCATTTCCCTTGGCATTCGAGTTATTGAGATTCCACTGTATATATATATATACACAGACTAAACTCTATATAACAACACTGAAGGGCTTATCTCTTTATATGGTGTTATAGAGAGTTGTTAAATGAAGTGAAGAAAAATAAGAATTAGAAAAAGAAAAAAATTTTTTGAGACTAGTTTTAGTAGTTATGTACGTAAAAACAATCTTATTTGAATGCTATCGCATTTAGTCTTATTTTTGTCTGACGTCTTTTGCTGCACCAGTAATTTTGTAGTATTTTTTTACTTATTTTATTTATATCTTGCGATATTGAGGCATCTTGTTGATAAAGGAAGTACTTTTCCAATAATTTAGTTGCTTCCAGAGCTTCTTTAATGCTCGACGCAGGCTCAGGCTCATCCGTCTCATCTTCTTCACCTCCTTGCTCTTGATCCTCAGTTTTTCTCACCGAATCCATAATTACTTTGTCTGTGAATGAAGCCGTTGTAAGCAGGCAGTCGTCTACTTTGATGTAGGTAGGTTTGAAGATTTTCTGTAAAATTTCCTGCCATGTTGAATGCACTCGGTTAATAGAAGGTCGTCGTCGCTATCAAACTCAGGTTCCGTTTCCATCTCCTCACTCGTAGAACTGGTACAAAGTCCAACATGTCGAAAAGAGTGCTGTATAGTTGTGGGTGTCATTTCTTCCCAAGCTTTAGGTAAAAAATTTACTGCTTGCAGCATATTAACAGAAATTTTACCCTCAGATTCGACTAGCTCCATCAATAATTTTACCCTCAGATTCGACTAGCTTCATCAATAATTTTACCCTCAGATTCGACTAGCTCCATCAATAATTTTACCCTCAGATTCGACTAGCTCCATCAATAATTTTACCCTAAGATTCGACTAGCTCCATCAATAATTTTACCCTCAGATTCGACTAGCTCCATCAATAATTTTACCCTCAGATTCGACTAGCTCCATCAATAATTTTACCCTCAGATTCGACTAGCTCCATCAATAATTTTACCCTCAGATTCGACTAGCTCCATCAATAATTTTACCCTCAGATTCGACTAGCTCCATCAATAATTTTACCCTCAGATTCGACTAGCTCCATCAATAATTTTACCCTCAGATTCGACTAGCTCCATCAATAATTTTACCCTCAGATTCGACTAGCTCCATCAATAATTTTACCCTCAGATTCGACTAGCTCCATCAATAATTTCTTTCAGTAGTGACCCTTGAGGCTTTAAATCACAATCTGGTCTATTGACTTTAAGATACTTGTCATATTTGGAGGAAGAAATACCAACTCTATGTTTTGAAGGTTTGATATAAACGGGTGGGCGGGGCAGTTGTCAACAAGAAGTAAAATTTTTCATCCCTTTAATTCTGCATCCCACTTTTGCGCTTCTTCTTCAAAAAGTTGACCGGTCATGCAAGCTGATTTATTAGCTTTATACGTCACTGGCAATTTTTTAATGTTCTTAAAACAGTGCGGATTTTTCGATTTGCCTATTACCATCAGCTTTTTTTTTTCTGTGCCATACATATTAGCAGCCACAAGTACCATAATACGTTCCTTGGAGAGCTTTCCTCTTATATACTTTGCTCCTTTAAATTTCAGAGTTTTATCTGGAGTCAATTTATAGAAAATTCCTGCTTCATCAGCATTGAAAATGTCACGGGGTGTATTTTTCTGTCAATTTTCACCACACTGTATAAATCCAATCATGAGTAACATTCGTATCAACACTTCGTGCTTCTCCACTTATTTTTACCGTACTCGATATTATGATGTTGCTTGAATTTTCCGAGCCATCCTTCTGATGCTTTGAAAGAAGTTGAACCAAGTTCTTCAGCAAAATTCTCCGCCTTAGTTTTACGATCTGCTCCGAATTAGGAAAATTATTCTGGTGCTATTGGGGAAACCATGATAGTACAGCTTGATCTAAATTTTCATATTTAGGTTTCTTTAATTTTTGGAAGATTTCCCCTCATTCTCTGCTTGGAGAATTTTCTCTTAATTTTTCCATATTGTGGACACGGTAGAGTAACTAAATCCAAAGGTCTGCCAACATCACTTATGTTCTCTCTCGTTTCTATTGCGTGTATCAAACATTTTATAGATATAGAGTATAGATAATCTATGACTCTTAATTATTATTCATGGTCAACAACAGTCTACATGTGGAATCCCAGTTTGTAAACAAAAAAATGAATTTCTTAGAAAGTTTGGTATGCATGAGGCCGACAGTCGAGTTATCGCTTTATTATCCTAGCCCTATTACGGGCTAGGATAATAAAGCGACAAAAAGAATGTACTCGGCTGCAAAGTTTTTACTAATTTTGGCAACTTAAAAGATATTTTTTATTAATTAATGATTGTAATTATTGAGAGTGGATATAAAGCTATATAGAGTGTATCATTATATGGATGGCAAGCTAAACCAACTAAAGCCAAGTGATTTCGACACTTAGGGAGTTTTTCGTTAAATCAAGTGATGTTACATGGAGTTTACACTGTAACATGTAGTATATATGTATGTATTATTTTAGGATGTATTTATTAGTTTAAGGCTCTTATTCACCAACAGTTAAATACTGTTTAAAGACCAAAAACTAGGTTGTTTTGTAACCTACTATTGGTATTTAAATTATTGTTAGATGTAGTTAAAAATGTGCCTTGTATAGTCATCAATTTTTAATGTTAGTTAATATGAAATAAATGTGCAATTAATACAATAATCTATCACATTACAAAAATATCTTTTTAATATTACAGAGAGAATTTTTTTTTAATTTTCTTTTTTTTTTTTTGTATACTAAAAAAATAAAATTAATGCATTGGTGATAAAATGAAATAATTTAAATTTTACATTACCAATAAAGTGATATATGTTAGATCTTTCTTATTAACTTTCTTTAATGTAGGCATCATCAGTTTTGAATAAATATTACTGCGGACCTAGAGGAACGCTTTTAAGAAGTGTATCTTCGGAACCATCCTTTTTGCACCAACTTAATGAATGAAAGAGAAAAGAAAAAGAAAAAATTTTTTATAAAAAAAAATATTTTTTTCTAAAAAAAAACTCTTATCCTTAGGGCATCACATTAGGTCGGCTGAAGGTTGTTGGGTAAGGGATTGTTTTTGATATTTTTTAGAGTTAAAAAATATTGAAAAAATGTAATTTTATACCCAATATTCATTTTGTGATTCGTTTATTAGCCGTCACCGTTTTGATATTTTAATTATCCAAATCACAAATTTTTCGAAATGGGGTGGGACTCCTGTTTAATTCACTTTGGTGTCATCACCAATACAACTAAAAATCTGTCACAGACAAAGACATCAATATGACCTTTCAATCTGAGCATGCCTCACCCATATAATTCGGAAGTTTTTTACATTTGTTTTGCGCTTGCCACAAACTTATTCTCAATTTCAATTGTGTTAAATTTTGTCCAATAAAGGTAGCCATAACAGATACACAGACTTGAATAATAATCCGATAAGTTTTATTGTTAGGTGTAGCTGAATGCTTAAAAATTAAATTAATGAAAATGGCTTTTATTATTGGTCTCGGCATATATTGGTCTTTGTGATCTATCACCATGTTTGAACGCCATCAAAGCCTTGTCTCGGTGTATTTCCGAATGAGAAAATGAATACAGTTATGATTTCAGGGTGTGTATTTCATTCATATTTGATTGCAGGTTGTTCGATAGCCCTCTGACACCCAAGTCGATGTTGCAGAAGTGCTCAACTCCCACCCAACACCAGTCCAGATCGAGGTTGTTTCCATCTAAAACGACGCATACTTCAGGTAAGATGGTATTGTTGTTAATCTGTCGGAGAAATGAGAACTGTAAAGTTGTGGTTGATATTATTAAACTGAAAAATATCAAATGCTGATGAGTTTTTTGGAGATATAGGAAATTAGCAATCGTTGGATGTTATTAGTTATTCTTGGAAAGTTATCAAACATGGCCTAAGCAATAATAGGCATTAAAGTGATTTCTCAGTGTGTGAAATTACACTTTGTCAAATGCATTGAAAGCTTTTGTTTTTTACAAATTATTCTGTTATTTATTAAATATTACAGTTTTTACTAAAATTATTACTGTCAGGTATTTATTATTGCAAGTGTCAAATATTTTATAATATGCCTAAGATTCTTACTATTTTTTTTGCAATTTTATGAATCATTTTGTAAAAGAAAAACACCATTTTACTGAATAAATATATCAATTATAGATATATAATAATATGTGACCTTTTTAATTTATTTATAATTTTTTCAGTTGTCATTAAAAAAAAGAAAAATGCAAATAATATTTATTTTGATATTTATAGATATGTATTAATATTATCATTAAATGCTATTTAGTACCAAAAGTTGAGACTTCTTAGATGGTATCATTGTGTTATTGATTATTATTCAAAGTTTTTTAATTCATTAAAACCATTTTGTCTTCTATCAGTAGGCCAATCCACAACCCACTCTCAGCCAGCATCCGATGCCGAAGACAGTGCCCTGGGTAGTCTACCACCAGATGCCCTCCATCTTGAAGAGTCGCCAAAGCCGATTTTAATGACCGGTACTTATCCGGTCATAAACACAAGTGTGGTCATCAATCCATTCACCCCTGATGGTAAATTGACATATCCAAATCTGTTTTAAAAATAGAAATATTTTTTAAGTAATTTAAAATTCAGACTAGCATTTCAATGTAATAAGTATTACAATAAGAAATACTTTTCAGTGATTTGTTGAGAAATGTAAATAATAATTTGGAGATTGTCATTAGCCTTTTATTTTACACGTCATAAAATATTTTGTAATAATTCCTTCTGCAGAATAAAATACGTTTAATTTTATTTCTTTAATAAATATGAATACCAATAAATAAATTTTAAATAATCTTCCGACAACAGTAACCCATATCTACTCGAATTGTAGCTTTTTTACATTTTTTTTTGTATCATCTTGGATTCAATCTCTAGACCATGTACATTATAATAATACATTTTGTTCATAATAGATTTTGAATCTACTATCTATGAAAATTAGCTCTACAAGTTTTGTATTGAATCAATAACATTATTTAAAAACTAGGAATCATGTTTTTAGTGGTTCAAAACAATGTCTGACCCATTCATAGTCTTCATACTTTTAGGAACCAGATATGATGCTTTTTGCTTTTCAAAAATTGATTAATCTCGCACACCAAGTAAACACTATTATTGGAATGGCAACATCATTTTGATTTAATAGCTTTCAGCTACATTGTAAAACCAAAGCATTAAGCACCAATTTATAATTATACTCATTATTTTTTCGAAGGACAATTGTTAAACAAAAAGAAGCGGTCGTTGTCGAAAACGCCAACACTGTGGGGTAGAACTTCTCCAGAACTTCCAGCAAAAAGGCTAAAGGTATGTATGAGTTTATTTTTCCAATCAAACCAAATAGATGACATAGTAGCACTCGGCGATTAATTCTTGGCATTTTAAAGAAATGCAACCCATTTCCGATACAAAAGGAAAGTGCTGTAGTGTCCAAACAGTGCTGTCAACACAAAGATTACATCTTTGATATTCACTCGCCAAGCGTCTAGAATTAGCCACTGGCTCGGAAAAGATGTGACTAATCATCCACAGGTGATGGAATCTCTTTTGTTTTGTTTTTTGTATTTTGATGTATGATGCAGTTCTAGATGGCTTTGTAACATGATTTTTATTTATAAAACTCTACTAATAGATTATATTTTGATATAGTTTTATTACATAGAATTTTAAAAATGTTCTATGATCCCATCATTATACACATTGATTATTTATTAATCCACCGCCAGGAATCCAACATATCCCGCTACAACGTGGAATTCATGGAGTTGGGTGTGATAGGCTGCGGTCAGTTCGGTCGAGTCGCCAAGTGTCTCAACAAGCTGGATGGCGTGGTATACGCCGTGAAGAGGTCGCTGAGACCAGTGGCGGGTTCGGCCGCTGAGAGGGCAGCGCTGAACGAAGTCTATGCGCACGCCGTGCTGGGAAAGCATCCACATGTCGTAAGGTAATGGAATGGTCACATTAGCTGTCATCGGCCCGGGCAGTAGACCAATCTTCTCCACAATCAACCCCTACTTATCTGATGAACATATACATGATAAAGTGAACAAATGTGTTGAAAATGAGAAGGAAGTCATAGCTTCTCCTGTTTTGGGCTTAGATAAACACATTTTATGATGTTATGTTTGTTTAGCATTAACTTCAGTAGGAGAAAGTGTTGCCGGACATATAACTGTCATACTCCTTTTTGCCTCTTGCGTGCTTCTGATCGGTCGCTACTCAGTATGGTTTATAAATGATACTGTAAAATGCATGGATTCTCTCCTCTTCCCTAATAGTGTACTTGTCAGTTACGATTTCTGTTATGAATTAATTTTTCTGTATTAAATACTTCTAGTAAATGAAATAAAGAAATTTCATAAGGCATGAAAAAAGCTAAAGTAAATTGCCTCAAGGTTTATGAGGAGACTATAGGTCTTAACATGATATGATCCCTATTGTTTTGTTCCTTTGATGTTTATCATTCATTTAATGCAGGACTGTCGATTTTGGGTGCTTAATCGAGTAAAGGTTTTTTTTTTCTGGATTTCCCATGCCAACCTTTCCATTAAATGTATCCATATTCCATAGATTTGTTTTTTGATCTTAAAACACTGGTTTATTCAAAATTAACTCCAATTTACACTGATGTCAACATCTCTAATAATATGTCATTTAATTCACAATTCCTATCTTCGCTACAGATACTATTCAGCATGGGCGGAGGACGACCACATGGTCATCCAGAACGAATACTGTGACGGAGGGTCTTTGCAGGATTTGATAGCTACTGGACCTCTGCCCGAATCTGAACTCCTGATCTTGCTTCAGCACATAGCCAGCGGACTACAGTGAGACGACATTTAAATTATACAATATAAAAAGTGTGCGCTTATTTATTGCAATTGCTTTTGTAAAGTTTCCGTTTCGTTGAATACTAAAATTTTTCAAACGCTTCAGTTTAGCTTCGGACAGATTGTCCTTTTGCAAAAAATATTCCTATATCGAACGATAGAGTCGTCGCGGACGACACGCGCTCATTCGACCCTCTTTTCCCTATCAGCTACATACACGGTAAGCGTTTAGTGCACATGGACGTGAAGCCGGGCAACATATTCGTATGCGAGAACGACGGCACGCCACCGTCCTCGCCGGCGCGCGAGAGGAACAACAACCAGAACGCGAACGAAGTAGACGACGACGGCGACGACGACGTGGTCGGGGACGTGCGCGCGCACGCCGAGTACGACGCGGGGGACGAGGTCGACGCAGGGGCCGAGGGCGACGAAGACAGCGACGGCGGATCCGACCGCGCCGTCGGCAGAGAGGACTTCAGGGCGAGGAGAAAGCGGAAGTATAAGATAGGTGAGAGTTGATCCCTCCTGATGCTCCATGTGCAGAATGGGATTTAACATTAATGTCCACACTAAGTTATAGAATGGATATATTGTATTTCTTTATGTGAACATTCAAAATGATACTATAAAGCAAAATTTAAAATCTCATTTTTCCAGGGAAGACATCTATATAGATAAACTTGAAAAAATCGTATAAAAAATCATATATATATGATTTTTTCAAGTTTATCTGTATAGATGTCTTCCTTGCAAAAATGAGATTTAAAATGTTGCTTTATAGTATCATTTTGAATAGCATTTTGAGGTAATTACATTTGTTATTATATTATTACTTCTCAACAAAAAATGCTGCTATATAACATAACTACAGATAGCATTACATAAATAAATAGTGTTATAATATGTATTTAAATATTTATTGAAAAACTTAGCTACTTTTCTTGTAGGAAGTTATCATATTTTCATGGCAAATTCGAAAAACACTGAATAAAGCTCACTTAGCCGGGTACCAAATGTGAGAGTGCCAAATGTTGTAGAGTTTAATTTATTTATTTTTGATGAGTGCATTTTATTTAGGTTTTTAACTATTTTAGGAACATGTCCTCGAGGAGAAAATAAATTTGTTTATACAAGATGTTCTCATTTGGAATATAAAATATAAAGATATGCAATCAATGCACTACTATCTCACGTTGGTCTGTATGTGGATAAAATGAATGCACCAAGACCGTTCTCGATATCAGATGTATATTTCATCATTCGCAGGTGACCTGGGTCACGTGACATGCGTCTCAGCCCCTATGGTCGAGGAGGGCGACTGTCGCTACCTGCCGCGGGAGGTCCTGCAAGAGGACTTCACTAACCTCACGAAAGCTGATATATTTGCTTTTGGTAAGTGATATAAATGCAAAAAATTAGATTGGAGAAAAAATTTCTTCATATAATTATAAGTAAAAAGCTGCAATAAAATCTCTGTTTATTCTGTTTGCATCTGGTTAGTTTTGATACCATCAAATAGATGACATTTTAAAAAGAAAAATGAAAAGTTAAAATGGTGTCCTGCTATTTTTCTGTCCATCAAAATAAGTGAATCTAATATAGAGATTTGATACATTTTGAAGTTTTATTACAATAAGAAAAAAATGTGACATAAGCCGCAAACAAAAATTTGTGATGTTTATGGACCTAATTCAATGTTGGTAAGAGTAGCACAAAACTGGTTCAAGCATTTTCAGTCTGGTAATTTTGATGTCAAGTTGAATCTCAGTTTGGTCGACCTGTTACAGATAAAGTCGTTTCTATTTTGGAAAAAGTAGAGAACAATATGCTCATGAATTCTTACGACATAGCTGAAGAGCTGGAGATTGGCCACAAAACAGTTTTGACCCATTCGAAAAAAGGTGGATATACAAAAAAGTTTGACACTTGAGTCTTATACATGGTCACTAAAAGAAATTTAATTGTGTACTCATTTGTAATTCTCTACTGAAATATTGTTTACTGGTGATGAAAAATGGATTACTACGCCAAGAACATGTGAAAAAGATCGTGGTCAAAAGGCAAACAAGCATCACAGACTATAGTGAAACCCGGATTAACTTGAAATAAGTTGATACTATGTGTATGGTGGGATTGGAATTTGAGATAGAATGGGCAGAATTGATCATCAGAAAGGGTGTGTTTTGTTACCATGCCATACCACACACATTTTTAGCCACTCACCACAAAGAGTTTAGTCGGGAAGTGTTAATGCATCTATCAAATAGCTCTGATCTTGCACCTTCAGATTTTCACCTGTTTCTCTTTCTTCAGTATTCTTTAAGAAGTGTTAGGTTAACTTCAAGAGAGGACTGTCAAAATGATTTGTCACAGTTTTTTGACCAGAAGTCACAAAATTTCTACAGCATTGGGATTATGTGACTACCTACAAAATGGCAACAAGTTGTTGAACAAAGTGGCATATATATATATATTATAATTGAATGTAAATAAAATATGATGAAAATGTGATGAAGAGTGCATAAAAAGATTGATGGGATGTCAGTGAAGCGGGAAAAATGTGTGCAATGATATCATGTGGAAATTCTGGTCTTTGCCTACCCTTCTGGGATATTTCCCAGGCATAAGTTTGTAATAATACTATCCTTTCGTTAGGATTGACATTGTTCGAGGCGGCCGGCGGTGGCCCGCTACCCAAGAATGGACCCCTCTGGCACGAATTCAGAGATGGTCGGCTACCTAACCTCGGAAACTTGTCGCAGGCTTTCAACCAACTTCTGAGGGTGAGTTCAA
Organism: Eumeta japonica; assembly: GCA_005406025.1. Classification (NCBI taxonomy): domain Eukaryota; kingdom Metazoa; phylum Arthropoda; class Insecta; order Lepidoptera; family Psychidae; genus Eumeta; species Eumeta japonica. The sequence goes on from BGZK01001276.1 coordinate 128,352, forward strand.
GAAAATTGGGTGATAGTCTTAAAATGTTTTTACTTAAATGATGACGTTATTTATAGATGCTTTATTATTATATAACATTATTTTTGTAATTTATGTAGTCATCAAATCAGTATAAATAAATATTAATGAGGGTATATACATGCTGTCAGTACTACAAGAGACATATTTTATGTATCCCTTTGCCTATTTTATATATTCAAGTTTCGTCTATAAATTCTTAAGGAGTAGGCTCCAATTGTCATGCACTATTTTTAATCTTCATGTTCTGCAAATATGTCTGTCTGTACTCGGTAACCCAAAGTTATATTTGCACCGTCCAATCGTCAGAGTATGGTGGACCCAGATCCACGATTGAGGCCTTCCGCGTCGGAGCTAAGGAGACACCCCCTGGTGGCGCCTCAGCTGAGCACGGAGGAGGAGCTCCGGCGGGAGGTGTCCGCGCTCAGGACGAAGAACGAGCTGATGTCGCGGAAAATGAGAGATTTCGCCAGGTGAGTTGCTAATGATATTTAGGGTGCCTTATGTAAACAAAACTGGCCAAAAGCATGTCGCATCATGCTCATTATAGGGTTCCGAAGCCATTGTTACAAAGAAATGCACTACTGATGAAAAAAGTGTGTTGTTATACTTTTTTCATTTTTCCCGCACAGAAGAGTTAAAAGCACTTTAGTTGTATATAATTAAAAAAACAAGTAGGTATATCGATTATTGCTCTTAAACTAGTGTAAAGTGTACCACCAAGAGAGCATATGTTCATAGCACTTATGTCCTTTGGTGGGGAAGTGCAGGTTTTCGGCAACAACTCAAAAATGGTATATCCATAAAAATGATATATCATTTTCAAAATAATTTTCATTGAAAGTATTTATTAAGCGTTACCTTCATTATTTTATTCATATTTTTTAGACATACGGTTTAAAAATAAAGGGGGGCGACACAAATTCCGCTACTTTCGGAGCGATTATTTTTGAAATTATTCACATAATCAGAAAAATTGCTTAGAAACCTTAAAGTATTTTTAAAAAACTGTCAAAATATGAGCCACATGCTGATTTTTGTTGAGAAAAAAATTTTTAAGCTTCTGTTACATGTATGGAATGTCCCCTCTACAAATATTTATTTTTGTTATTCAATCACCAAATTAAGTAGCGGTTTATACAAGACACCTACGCAATAAATTTCAACAATATACATCTTGTAGTTTTTGAATAAAACACCTGTGATATACAGATGAACAGGATGAAGCTATAAGGGTTCCGTTTTTGCCATATTGACTCGTAACCCTAAAAATCTACCGACTACGGGACGTACGGCAGATGTGAAACATCAAATTGATGGTTATTAAAAGTATTTGTAATTAAAAAGGAAAACAAGAATATGAAATAAAATAAAAAAAAAACGCGTCAAGCTTATGTTATTCGAATGTACATGCAGTACAGTACAACGCACTAAACTTTGCCACTTTGGATTGGCTGTGAGTGATGTACTGCGCAGGTATTATGCTCGCCTTCTTCTCCATCGCGTTTCTTTACGCCATTTAAACGCTTTCGTGACGAACTTCACAGCGGCAGAATTTCGTGCGTTGTGCTGTATATATATTCACATGGAAAAGCAACTAAATGTATAGTATAAGGGCCATGCGTACACAAGGGAGTAAACAACGGCATCGGAGAAAGTATATGACGGTATGAGACAGCGTCATGCCATTTCCGTCACGGCATAAGAGAGCGTCATGCGTTTGCGTTATACAAGTCAGAGTTATCTCTAAGGCGCGCCAATATATGTTTCACATCGAAAGTGAAAGTTTCAATAGTGAAATTTGTATGTTTATCAGAGAATGAGTGCTTTTATTTGACTTAAAGTAAAAACCCATCGCCTTTTATTAATTTTTTATGTAACTGAATCTTATCTTCAATGGCAATATTAGGTCACATGAATGTATATGGACATCCGCGAGACATACCTGCAATCTATTCTAGTAATCTATTCTGTAATCTAATCTATGCTCAACCTTGATGTTTTTAGTAAAAATTGCCAAGTAGATTAAAAATGCCCCGCCATCTTGCATCGGAATGGCGTTTTGTTTTTAACGTTTGAAATCATATTTTAAGTTGCCGAGTACTTAATCCATAAACGTGTATTGAGTCCATATATCTGAGTCAAATCGTTGACGAATATTCATCAATATAAATTGTGTCGCCATTCTTGTCGATTTGTAAAATTCATGACGTTAAAAAGAAACGTAAAAATCTAGACACTTGATAATAGTACTCAACAAAAAAATTTTAGTGAGCACATAATATTTGTAGAAATGTATAGGACAAGTAAATGACATGTTGTATTAAGAGTTAATATAGAAGTCTCATTAGTTTTAATAATGGTTTATTTTATTTATTTTTTTCTATGCAAAGTGTTTTGTGGAAAACGAGACTAATGTCTTCTTAAATTATCCATAAATTACGTCGCACGAATTTCATGATTTATGAAGCCCCCCCCCATCTTTATCAAAGATGGTCACATTTATGTGACTCCCCCTCTCCTAGTGTGACATCACATGTTTAGCATTTTTTAATTTATACATTATTAATTAAAAACATCACGTCCAGAATTATACTCATATGCCGATTTTTTTTTTTATAAAATCAACAGTAAATCAAACTATTTAAAGTTTTTCCTTAAATTTGAACCAGAGAAGTTTAATATTGTACATGTGACGTCAGGAAAAATATGACTCGCCACCCACCCTGTCATACGATTTCACACTTTGTTAAGCACCTTTCATCCCCATAATGAGTGACATGGTTTGTGGATGGCGCCTTACCAACTGTGGAGCCTCCACTATATACACAATTGTGTTATTCGGGTTATTGAAATCATTTTAATAAAATGATTGATATTAATGCTTTTCATTTTATCAAATTGCAGATTCCTAAGGTCATTGCCTATGAACTTCGTAAACGGGCATCAGAATCACAACAGGATGAGGACGAGATCATCGAAGAGGCAATCTCTCAAGAAACTTCTAACGCCTCAGAAGATAGTCGTGGAAATGTTGAAGGAGGTGAATGCGACGACCACCCTCAAGGACAGGCAGAGAAGCGGGCTGAGGAGCAAGGATAAGTTTTGAAGAATCCTTGGCGGATTAGGGAGTTTTAGCGGAGTATTCGAATTTGTTACGAAACTAATGAATCTGTGTGATGTCACAATATATGCGAAAAAATGGTCTATCACAAAATAATGATAATAGTCTCTTTTGAACAATTCTATCAATATTCATTTTTGTTGAGAAAAGTCATGGAGAAACATAGAGAAAAGTCATGGTTGTCCATTGAAGCCATTTCAATTTTTATTAATGAAATCCCGACTCAGATGCAAAACCACTTCAGTTTTGGACACAGCAATCAACGGAAAGCTCATTTACGCAGTTGATTTTCCCACCGACTACTTGTGTTGTGATGAAGCGCAAGCCTTTTTCTAAAAATTGTTCATGAAAAGGCTTCTCTCAACCCAATGGTAATTACAAAATGACAAATATCTGTCACATTTAAAATGGTGCAGTTTGTATCACCTTCCAATGTCTACTAAGCTAAAGTGACCGCAACATATAAAAAAATTAATTGTCTCACATAATGAAGGTGGTATTTTAATGTCTTTGGTTTATATACCGAAGAGAAATGTGTTAAATTTGCGAGTAATAGTGAAAAAGATGTAATATATATATATATTTCAATATTTGTCTCTGTGGTACAATAACTTTCATGTCAACCAAAGAACTTAAACACGCCCTCGGGATCTGTTAATTTTTGGTTTTGTATACCTGATCACTCGACCTATTAAAACACTTAAATATTTTAATAGGTCGAGTGATCCAGTTCATTCTTCGGTACACTTTCAATCCATTGATGGAAAGAGGACACTGAACTTTTAATGGGAAGCTGTAAAAGTGAACACATTTTTAGTTGATGCCAGAAATTCCATAATTTTGTTTGGGATCCTTGATTGTAGTGCTATCGAGTACGGGATTTGAGCAATTTGTGACATGATACAGATTTTCATAATATTAATATTCAATAATACACTAATAGACAATATTGATATTGAATAATAAGTTATTAATAATAGATTGATATAGTATGGAGACTGTAATAAGAATTAAAGTACCTTGATTATTGACTTTCGTAATTTTAGGTGCATTTTCAGTATTTTGCTCACGATTTTGAAATATTTTATAACTTTAATATGTCAAAAATGTCATATTTAAAATTAGGACCATACTGATTTCATAAATACATTTTGTGATTGTCATATTTCGAGGTTAGACCTCAAAAGGAGAATCTAAGAATTGGGTATTTGAAAAATGTGTCAAATTGTCATTTATAATATGCATCAAAAGGTTCAAGATATATTTGTTATGTATTAGATATTTGTCCCGTCAGAAATAAATTAAATTTTGTATCCAATTTGTACAATAATAGCCCTTTCAAAAACACCAATTGAGAGAAAAACTATTCGGGTCAGTAGAGTAGAAATCAATGTCGATAATAGAAAAAAAAAACAATTATGTCAGTCAAAAATACAACATAAACAATGAACATTTTTAATCTTATCTAAATCTTTTTATTGTTGTATTGACGTATCATAAAAAAATGTCCATTTACTAATGTATCCGAAAATAGCTTTTAGCTTTTTAATCGTTTATTTTTCGACTGAAAATTAACAGTAACATGTTTTTTGTTTACATTGTGGGTAGATACAAGAAATATCGGTAGGCGCGCCGCGCATCGATCACGTCGCGACACTAGTGACCGACACTAGTCTCGTCTGTAATCTCGCCGGCACGTGTTTGGGCAACACGAAGGGCTATAATATGCCGCATACGGCTGGCACAGTTCTATGGGATGCCATTGCGAAATTAATAACATAGTATTTGACATAGTCCAATGACCCCCATCTTTTCCACACTGCACGCAAGCACGCGTGCGTACACGCTCATGGACACACGCACAAATGATATGTATAAAATAGTTATCGAACTTCATAATTATTTTATATAGAAAGCTTCCATGATTCCCGTTGCATTGTCATTGGAGAGGTCCTCTAAAGTGAGATTTTTCGAACTACTTTATGGACCCCTCCACCATATATAGAGTTGTTCACGGTTTTGAAATGTTCTGTCTAGCTACAATATTACTTTAAACGGCTTCAATGTTTCAAGCGAAGGTACTGTCTAGTTGAAAGCTGTGGAAGCACTGCTTCGACACATGATCTTAATTGGTCGCTTTGATTAACAATTTTCAAAATCTTAATTACAGGATATTAGTATTTTAATAAAATTTCATATTGATTCAATGTGATGAGATAGAAACAATAGATTCAAGTAGACATTTTTTTTATATCTATAGCCACTATGATTTATATTTCATCAGCGAAAGTAGTCGCATATTGTTATTTGAAGTTTCATACCTCGAAAGAGGAAAGGTAGGAATTATTATATATCAATCCGTTCAATGTCACAGCCGATTTGCTCCGAACCTACTAAACCGATTCAATGGAAAACTTGGTTAATGTACAAATTTATGTGACCCTAACTCGGACTTGTAACGTAAATGAATGAATTTTAAACATTGGTATCACTTTTGGGGGGCAAATTTGAAAATTAAAAAAAAGTTATGTACCTGATACTGTATGACAAAGCAAATATGTTGAACGTCCCAAATATATATTCTTTATATTTCACGATTTCAAGTAATTTTATTTAACAAAATAGATGAAAATTGACCATTACCCCTTAACTCTGAAACTACTCAGCCTAAAATAAAAAAAATATATTAGGAGTACAAATAAGGTTTTGCCATTTTTTGTTAATAAAATAATTATTGTGAAAGAGCAGTAATTTAATTTTAATCGAAGTATTGTCCATCACTAGCAACTACTTTTTTCCCTTTTTCAGGCAGCGTTTGGATTCCAAGTCTGAAGAACTCCTTATCTTTTGAGACTATCCACGATCAACTCAATTTTTGGTATCTTCATATGATGTGACTGCTGCTCTGACAGAGCATTTGCCATTGACCGGAACAGATGATAGTCGGACGGCGCAGTGTCTGGTGAATACGGCGGGTGGGATAGTACTTCACAAGTGTTTTCAAATAGTTTTTCACCAGAACCGCTACATGCAGACAAGCATTGTCATGTAGAAGAATAATTTTGTCATGTTTGGAGTAGTATTGAGGGCATTTTTCCTTCAGAATTCGGCTCAATCTCATCAATTGTAGTAAGCAACCTCATTATATGCTTCTACGAGCAATAGGTGTGCCTCATCTGCAGATTCTTCTTTTTAAATTAAAGAAGTAAATTAAAAGTTCCCGCAAATGACGCTTATTTGGCTCAAATTTAGATATTTTTGGATAAAAAATAAATATATGATGCTAATATAAAGTTAATAATATGATAGGGTTATGTTGTTCTTGAATGAGCAACCTAATTTTCAAGCCGGTTATCATCTGCAAATTCTAGCATAAGCCTCGTGGTATGCCATCTCTCTCAAAACGGCGGAAACTTATTTGTACTCCTAATAATATAGAAAATAGTCCTTTATTTATACATTACAGGTAAACCTATAAGAAGCTTAAAATAGCATGGTAAATTTCTCAATTTTGTGCATACAAACTTTACAGTTTTACTTACCGTAAAGAAGATTTGAGTCCGATTAAAAAAAAACCATGGGACATAGCATATTCATCGTACGGAACCCTCTTCACGCGATCACAACTTGCGCTTGTCCAGTTTTTTATTTATATTTTTAATTTTAAGGCAATCGAAATAAAAGAGTGTTTGGTTGATTTTCAAAGACCAATAATGTTTTGTCATGTTACACCGGCTTCCTGTCATTTTGACAATGTCATCTGTCGTGGTGACGTCTTCAATTTTCGTAAAGCTCGTTCCGAAACTCGCAAACGGCCAGTTCAGGAATTAAACTGATATACAATACCTTAAATGTTCTAGATATGGTTGGGAATTAATTCTTGAAATCTTGTTTTAAATATAAAAAAGTACTCAACACGCTACATCAATCGATAAATATGGCATCTTTATATATGTATATAAATTTAATCTTTTCCTTTGAATAATTGTAATAAATCTTCCCCAAAACGTTTGGTTACGTTTTTCTCTCACAATTTCAATGGCGCCGGTTTTTTTTTCATCAATGAAAAACTATAATCTGCTAATTTTGACTTTGACGTTGACTGCTTTTTCAAAGATATTTATGTATATTTTTTACAAAAAAATAAATTTTACAAAACTCCCTATTTCATTACTTTGCAAATTACTTTCGAAATTGAACTTCACCGTTTAAAGTTAAATATGTATCAATAATAGTCAGAAGTTCAGTTTTTGCCCGTTCGAGAACGATCTTTTAGGTTTTATTTTCGTAATGGGTAAAAAAATGTATTAAGAAAAAATTATAACAATGTTTTAGGAAAGTGTTGAAAGATTTCACAAAAATGTTTCTATTCGGTCTTCAGCTTTGTAAGAATTGGAATTATTTTTGTGTATTATATGACTTATTTATTTATTTCTTTATACATCTTGCTTTTATAAACCTTCCGTATGTAGTATTTACTCACACATGTTTTCGCCTGATTACAAGCCAGAATTGATAGTAGCTGAAAAAGAATGAAATGGGCGTATCGAAGAAACAGTAAAACGGTCATTATTGTTGATCCATGATTGAGCATTGTCCATCTCAGCGATGGCAACGCACACGGAGTGAGATCCTTAAGGGGGCTTGGAAAATTCAAGTTTTGATCGTGTTAGGCTTTGACTCGACCAGTGATACATGTCAAAAAATAAATAGCTGTACCCTATTTATTTCTGATGTTTGTTAGCCACAGGATCTGAACTAGTAATTTGCCGTAAGACATGTATTACAGAAAAAAACATAAACCTAAGCATAAAATGTTTATCTTTCGAAGGAAACAAAACATTTATATTATTCAGTAACTTCCTAATTTGTTAACCGCTGATGGCCTGCAACGACATATCTTTATACAGCATGTACAGAAAACTATCCGATTCATAATGATGGTGTTCAGTATTTAAATGTGGTCATATTTATGCATAATATTTTATGTATAAAATATATTTATTTAAGATTTAAAGGAAGATAAAAATTAAATTCACTTATCTGTTATCCTAAATTTACCAGAGCAATAATTATTTTTTTCTTCTGTTAATGTATTTCATATCTATCAAAACGGACAGGATTCTTGTTACATAGTCAATCTTATATCATAAAGATCTGTTTGTGTGCGAATGTTTTCTAAGCAAATTTTTACATTTCTCAATAAACCTTTATCTATTTTGAGTATATATATAAATATAGAAGAACGGCTAGAGAGACTCCAAATTATGACTTGATTTTCAATCATTTGAAAATTCTGTAGAGATGTTATGAATTTAGCTGTAGATAAATAAATGTATATGTATATATCGGTGTATATTTAGTTTTAGCATAAGTGCCTTTGAAAATTTCTAATGCAATGTATGTGATGGATTTGTGCATTCGTTTCCTTCTAAGTGGATGTAAAATGTAAGTTGTTACGGAATAATTTATAGTGCTGTGGTAAATTGATGTAAGAGATTTTTTTCTTGGAGAAATCCTAAGATAATATTTCTCCGCGTTCGCAGGAGGTGAATCCATTGAATGCCTTTGGATATATAAATTAACGTATAAGCAATGCAAATTCAACACACAAGTGATAAAAACTATGCCTTTGAAACAGTACGGCTGGCTTTTGTAAATAGCTTTGCTTTCATCAATTTATATATGTACTTAGAATGTATATATATAATTGAAACTCTATCTTTTTGGGCGGCCATTATGAGTGTCCATATCGTCTATGGCGACTCAATTTTTTTTGTCTCTGTACTTGTAAAATGTTAATATTTTTATGCACTGAGTATTTCTAGACTGTTGGTGTTATTTTGAAAATGAAGCTGCCGTGGTCCTTCTAGAACAGATTGAAATATTTTCACTGTTAATTTGTATTTAAAAATGTTCACAACTGGATCCATTTCATCTATATTTTGTTTGCTATGATTTAAAAAGAAAAAAAAAACACTTATGTAATAATTGGATATGCAGATATTTCATATTGTAAAAAACCGCAGCCCAGTATATTATTATTCTGTGCCACGTCCTGTTCTATCTTCCATTGTCGGATATGATGTGATATGTGTTTATTGCTTATATAAGTTGTAAGGAATGTTTGTGGGTAGATTTAAATATTCCTTTGTTTTTTTTTGTCCCAAGAACATTGGCAGCTCTTGATGTATGAAATATCATCTTTAACTCTGTGTATAAGTGTAATTAATATTTTAGTCTATTTTAAGTTAAAAAGTGTTTTGAATCTATGAAAGTGACCAGTGAAGAACACAAGACTTGAAATTTTTTGTATATTTTTTTTTTAATCAATCATAATTATTCATAAGCCAATCTTTAAATCTGAAACAGTATATGGATATCTATGTAATTTATTTGTAGGGTTTTTTGTTTTCACTTTTAAAATAACGTCACCTAACAGGTGACCAGGACGATTTGGGGTGTTGTAGATCTCAGCAGTGTTTTTTCTATATATTTTTTTTCTTTAAGTAAGTTCTCTCATTTATGGGAATCTGTAAAATAAATCTCTCACACTAGGATTTTTTATAAGAAATTCTATACCATTAACATTATAATCATATTTTCATATAGAATTATATATGCAGGAATGAGAATGTAACATATAATCTATTATATAAATATTAACTAATATTCGAACGGCAAGCAGGAGATTTTCTCGATTTTGATAATTGAAATTAGGGTTTTTTTTTTCTTGTCTGATCCCAAAAATGTTATAATAATCTTTTCTAAATTGTATTACAAAGTTAGGGACCAAAGTCTGCCTCCGGGTGTGTGCCCATATGAATGTGAAATATGTTTTTTGTATATCTATTATTTAATCTGATTGAAAATAAAATTTGCTTGTTTCATTGAAAATTGTTTTATTGACTGAAAATTTCATTCGAGCATGCGAAGGACAATTTCATTTTGTTAATGATTATTTTTATTATGAAAGGAAAAGACTGGTCAGTTATACACAAAATGCTATTAATAGCATTTTGTGTATACGTAGGGTGCACTGAAAATTTCTGGAACGAAAATGCTACAGAGTCAAAAATGAATTTGTTTCTCAAAACATTCTCTGTTAGCATAATGCACTTTTTCATACAAATAGACCAATTTTGAAAATGTTTATGCCCCTCTTCCCTGGAGACCTCTGAAGCATGTTTTTCATACTCTTCGACAACTTCTTCAGGTGATGAAAATCGTCAACCTCGTAATTGCTTTAATTTATGTGAAAAAAAAGTCACAAGGTCGGGACTGTATGCAGGATTGTTCAGTCCTACGTTTTTTCTCCTTCAAATATTTATTTGTCTGTTCGGCCGTGTGACAACTGGCATTGTCGTGATGCAAGACGGTACGAGGTTTACGGTTATTTTTACGGAGTTTGTCAATAACGTCCGGCAAACAAATGGTCGTGTGCCGATCACTATTCACAACTATGATGTATGTATGTAAGACGTATGACAACTCTCCAAAGCAACAGTAACTACGTATCCAGTTATATTAAAAAAAAAAAAGCACTCATCTGCTTAGAGACACTTTGCTCGCGCGCCACTTTGGTCGGTTTCGGCTCGTCTCGATAGACCTATACGATCGATTGCTACTTTGTTTTGGGGTAGTAGCAATAAATCCATATTTCATCACCTGCGACTATATCCGAACCTAAATTGGACATCCTTTGAATATGGTAGCATATCATAGCACCAAGTGACGCGGTCCGTTTTTTAAGTCTCAATCAAATTGTGTGGGATCGACCGCGAGCACAGCTTTTTCATACTCAAACGTTTGTGTAGGATTGATTGTATTTGACTAATGTCTGTGCCTATATAAGGATGCCCTAATCGCATGGTAGGTCACATGCCTGTCTTTCTATCATCGATGTTTTTATTGTTCACGGCGGTGGACATGCAACCATCACGAAATTCGTCACTGGATTGGCACGACCGCACTCGAATCCTGCAAATCAGTTATAAAGTTTTCTTGCATGCTTTATCACCAAAAGCAGTTCCAAGCTGAGTGAAGCTCTGCCGAGGTGTCAAATTACGCTTAAAATCGTAGAAAATCATAGTACGAAAATTTTCACAACTTAAATCCTGTGATGAAGACACGCAATTTTTAAAATGACGCCATAATGGTGAAAACAATTGACGGTTAAATGAAGCAATCAGTATTCTACAGCCAGCGTTTCATTTTCGAATATAGTAATTCCTTTTTAAATATTATTTATGCAAGTGGCCAGTTCCACAAATTTATAATAAGTTTCATTCATTTCTTTTTCCCATTGGATATTTTGTGGAAATCGGCATTGAATTTCAAGAACAGTAACCGTGATGAAATACAATCTTTTTACGAGAAAAATACAAGCCTGCTATTTGCCTACTCCCTTACAAATTTGGAAGGAGTAGACTAATTTTGTCTATTCATATATAAGTTAACATCCCCACCTTCAATTGTGACTCTGAAGTTACGTCTTCAAATTTAATTTTAGGTTAGTTAACTCCCTTATATGAAATCTATTTATAGAAATAGATAAGTAGATCCTGCTTAAATCTTCGACAGAGTATATAAAAAATTTCAATTTTTGCCTTTGCAATTAGTGCCTTCTACACAAGTGGTAATTTAAAAACGGTGGCAAAATTTTCAAACAATAAATTCCTGAATGATTTATTTCAAGTGTTATTTAATAACCTACGAAATGAAAAGTTAAACACTTTGACTTTTTTGGTGTAAAAATACACTTCAAATCAAAACATCATTAAATAATCGGCTGTTGCAGATCACACAGGATGAACAAATAAAACGCATTCAGCTTGTTAATTTTCATATATTTGCAGTATGCATCCGAAACTGGACATCTACACTAACACCTCGGTAAGGCCAGATCTTTTAGTAGTTTCAACGGGAGATAGCGATTCAGTACTTTCTTTTTGGCGGGCACGAACATCCGTATATGGTACGGACGAGAAACGGTCATGAATAAGGGCAAAAAGGAAAATAAACCAACAACCACTGAATCGCAATTCCCATCGCAAAAAAAAAAACAAAAAGCAACGACCTCTCCCTAAATACCGGATATCGTACATTAATTCTTTAGACAGATCAAGCAGGCCTTTTATTTTTAACGCTCAAATTACACCACATCCAGAGGCCACATCGTCGGTGGATATATCTCTTGGTATAGACAAAAATATTACAAGTTTCACCATTGATTTTATATACAACAAGAATTATGGAAACATAGAATGAGACTCAATGCTAACTTGATTATTTTACAAAAATTTATATAGATATACAATGGCTGTATATTGAAAAAACTAAAGCTAATAGTAGTAAGAATAAACAATATATATATATGTATTTCCACATTGCAAATATTATACACAACCTTTTGAATGTAAGCCATATATTTTATTAAATTTTTTATACAATTAAAAAAAACATAACATTCCAAATTCAAAACAATTGGAGTCATTGAACCCTCTAAAAGACTTAAAATAATTTTTCCTGCATAAGATTTACACTTTTAAATTTACAAATTAATTAGTAAACAAGGGATGATCTTGGGATCCTCATAAAATACATCACGCGCACAATTTAAGTTTTCTTTTGATGAAAATAATAAATTCTCAATAAAATTCATATATTAATATCAAAATGGTATGTATGGCTTTTTTTTAATGCAAACAGACTTCAAAATTACAGTCTTATAGGTCAAATGTTCATAGCCCGAAGTTAATTAGTATTTTATTTGGCAAATATTGTCACGGTATTGAATTGTGACGATTGGATATTCTAATACTAGGATTGCAGTACAACATTACGGCGTAAAAAAAAATGGGTGTTTTTTTTAAGATATCGAAAATTAATGTGCATACTATTTTGTTTTAAACAAATAAGTTTTCCTTGGGACCAGCATACCGAAAACGAGAAAATAGCGAATTAGCAATTTTTTACATTATTGTCGGTTACATTACACTTAACAAGGGCAAAATATAGAAAACACCGAGAAAGAATTATTTACAAAACATTCCGAGGAAGCTTTATCAATTATTTTTGTCTTTATCCTAGGGAGTACAAGTTTCTTCATTTTTTTTTAAATATATGACTTATACAAAAATATAGTAAATGCATTATATCAACTACCTCCCCCTTTGACCCCCCCCTGTTTTTTATATATAAAAAAAAAACCCATCGGTACCTTTTCGGCATCAGCTTGTAGGCCATTTCGCGGAGACCAGTATACAGTTTCTGATTCATAGATTTTTCGGCATCAGCTTGTAGGCCATTTCGCGGAGACCAGTATACAGTTTCTGATTCATAGATTAGTATATCACTCACAATTCGTAATTTAGACGAAGGCATGGGGGCACGCAAGGGCACGGAATTACTTTGTGGTTCTGGGATACCGTATTTGTTTTCAGTCTGGGTAACACAGATTAGACACGTCACGGAACATTATCAGGCTGCGTTTTGACGTAGCTGCAAGGGAGAAATCGCGAAAAACGCATCGAAGTACCAAATGATACAGATCTGAAGAAGGAGATAATGGAAGTAATATTTTTAAGAAGACGTCGACTGGTGCAGGAAGAAAAAAATTCTGGATCATACAAAAAAATCTGTTACGCGCGGAAACCTAATCTTCAGTGAACAGATCGCACTCACCCAGTTTTCTACTAAGAAACGGTATTTCTCTGTGACAAACCGGATAGAGATAATTAAAAAAAAAAAAGAGATTTCATACAACCTTAAGATTACATCAATATAAAATAGTAATACTAGAATTTGTGATGTTAATGTTATATAAATAAATTATCATCAATAATAATAATAATAATAGACAATAAAAACAACAAAATTGAAAAATGCAACAATAAAAAAAAACAATTTTCCCCCCTCTTCAATGAAACACTACACACTCAACCCGTATTCGTGTTCTGAGACTTCTGTTCAAACATGGCCGCCATGTCCCTGATGTTGTATGAGGGTGAGACTTTTTCTTTCCTGTAAAAGTTATTCTAACATCAGTCGATACATACGCAGGCTTTTAGAAAACTCTACCGTCTATTCTGTATCATGGGATCCCCTGATCGGGCGTGTAAAATTTACAAACATTATTATTATGTATGAAATGATGTTGCTATTTCAGTAATAGTATAATTAATTACATATTAAATAGCACAGTGGAATCTCGATAACTCTACTTTCTAGACAAATGTAAAGATTTTGAGTTAATGTAATGCAGTAACAAATTATTAATGTGACATACGGTAGCAAACAGCAATCCGCGCCCACCGCGGCACTGCGTACTAAAACACAGGCGCGTTTGCTTCTTTTTAAAAGTCGGATGCAACAAAACATTTTTTTTTTAGTTTAAAACAAGAGCTAGGATTAATTTCGAAAAATTCAATTGGCATTTTAAGTGCTTGCATGGATTAATCGACGTAGAAAATTTGGAGGCTTAAATAGGTTCTGTTTATCCGTAAAATCGTAAATGTTTTAAAAGAGATACCTTTCATATTTTTTCTCTGTTGTAAAAATTAATAAATCGTGTAATGGCAACTGAAAGTCAATGTTGTAATTATATGAAGAATCAGGTCACCAAAGATAACATGTATAGTATTTCTAAGAAAAATTGAGAACAAAATTTCCAATTCATTACAATAGAAAGGCACAATTTTTAAATATGTTTTTCGAGTTAAAGTCACAGTTAAATACAAATTCGACTCGAGTTTTTATAATTCCAAGAGACTTTTGAAGCGATGAGTCTAAACACGAACAAACATAAGATTACTCAGATGAGTTACTGAAAAAATTTCTCCATAAAACTTCACCTGTACAAAGTATATACAACAGAACAGAAGCACCAAACATTTCTCTAGGATTTTACTATGGATTCGAGGAATTTTAAGTAAGACACCACTATATTTTGTTGACTTCGATTTATGGAGTCCGTTTTTTGAAATTTGAGTTCTAAGAGTATACACCCACAAATGCACTATTAATATCTCATATGAAAATAAAATTTAGTTCGAATCACTGAGCCTATATAATTTGTGATACCGTCTTTAGGGTTTCAGAGGAACGGAGGGTTTTTTTCCATCTCACTAAAAATTTCCATTTGATGAGGTTTAGATTATCGAGGTTCCACTGTAGTTGTCTTTTCAAACTCAATCGTCACACCTTTTGTCTGCCAAGCGTTGACAGTCTAAATAACCGAAAGCTAAGTGTTTTCAGAGACACAAGGTCAATACTTTAATCCGAGTTAACCCCTCATTGGTCAGTTCCGCTGCTGGCCAGAATTAGTGGCGACAGAATGGTCAATTTGTTACCATCGAAGGAAAAGGTACTGGTTTCAAAAATAACATTAAATAATGTATGTGTTTAAATGACAACCTGTTTAATTAAATAATGATGCGATGCGCAGGCGCAACACTCCCCGACCCTTCCTTCTTCTCCCCCGCGTTCCTATTTTACGCCATTGCGACGCTATCGTGACTAAGAGTTTGGGGCGTTGTAATTGTAGTGCATAAATATTTGATATCTAATCTCGCTCTCAAGTTTGTCAGTTTGCACTTTCAAATTTGAAAATAATTCTTTAATAGACAACTTATTTTTTTAAATAACCACTTAACGCATTTTCAAACTTATTAAGAAATCTAACCCTAAGTTTGATTATATTGTAAAAGCTAACTTTGATCAATAGTTATTTGATAACAACTCCTGGAAAAAAAATGCATAAACTAATATTAACAATTAATTGAAGACACACGACATTGTAAATTTAAAGAAAAAAACAATCATGCCAATTCATTGTAACTCAAAAGAAAAGATATACATTGGACATCACAATGTGTGTACGTGTATTAATATATATATATATATATATATATATATATATATATATATATATATATATATATATATATATAAATATATAAATATTTCTCTAATATACATATATATTTTTAATATATTTGTAATGTTTGCTTCAAACTATTCTACTATCTGAATACTTAAAAGGTACCAGTGAAAGATAATTTAGGGCAATTTTTAACAAACTATTCTGCCAAGTGCACTTAAAAGCAGTTAAGTTTGTGACAGACTACATTATTGAACTCTGTATTAATTAAAATATTTATAAAGAGTTCTATAACACACATTTACGTTGTAGGTTCAAAATTTGAAATTCATCTTGCCTGTGGGTACATATAAATTGTGTTTTTTTAAGTTAAAATCACTTAAATGCTTTTTGGAAAGTCCAGATTACATAAATTCTCTTATTAGCATTACTTAGTTACAAGAGTGGAAGAATCAAAGTTGTACCGGCAGCAACAATTATTTTAATTCCATATTTATTTTTTGTATAAAAACTAGAACTTATTATAATATTTATCTTTTGTTGAAATAGTTGAATATTAATAAAATATAAGTCAGAAAGCTCATGGTGATGCCCAAGTTAAATCAGTAGATTTGAGCGCCTTTAAACTGTCCTCAAAAAAAATAATTCAGACTACAATCTCACTTAAGTGTTAAGTCAATGTCAAAACAAAATGGCGGAAAAGGAATTACCTTTCAAAATGGCAGCCGCTCGATCTTCTCGCCGCCGCGCCATCGCTGGACTCCGCTTTCCTCTCTCTGGATTCCGCATCGTCTCTCATAGAGTCTAGATTGTTCGCGCTCTTCGCCAAAGAGAATCTCATCCTCTGCCCGAGGTCCACCGTGTTCCTCCTTTCGAATTTGGGCAGATCCGCGTCCGCTATCCTGTCGGATTTGTCCAGTTCGATTTTAACATCGTCGTCGTGTTTCTTTATCCTCAATCTGGACAGGTTTTCGGCAGTGGTGACGGTCCTGAACGACTGTGAGCTGTATTTCTCCCTCAGGAAGTTTCTCCTCTCTTCCTTGTACTTCTCTATGCGTTCTCTGCTTAACTTCTTTTCTGCGTCGTAGCCCAGAAGACTTCTTAAGTCCGGCCGGGCGTCGTTGAATCTTTGGATGAGACAAATCTTGTTTTCTGTCGTCGGCGTGACGCTGTCGTGTTTGCTGGCCTCCGTGTCGCTGGTGTTCAAATTCAGATCTGGTAGGAGTTTCTTAGCTTTCGGCTCCGAAAGCTCTAGATTTTTTTCGGTTTCGACTAGTTTTTTATCGCCTCCAAACTCTTTCACGAACGCGTTCTCATCCAAAGATCTGGCGTTGGAGGGAGTTCTGGTGAGAGTATGAGTTTTGGGTGACGTCGGGGGAGGTAACCTGACTGTCACCTCTCTTTTCGCCTCCTGGGATTCCTTATTGCGTTCCATGGTGGAATATTTTGAGTCGCCTCTAGCAGGTTTCTCGAAGTTGAACGCGGGCTTTTGCTCCGTAGGGCTTTCAAACTTGTGCGCCAACTGCCTAACGTTCAAATTCGCTTTGATTTCGATTTTCTCATCGGAGGGTATTATATTTCCATTCTCTGCCTCTATGTGCGTTTCCGTGACGGCTGTCTCATCCTCAACGTCTACAATATTATCGTCAATCTTCAATTCTACAATATTATTATCATTAGGTTTTATATCTAGCTTTTCAATTTTATCACAGTTATTTTGAGTATTTATATCTATGTTCTCATAAATGTTATCGTCTTTAGTAAAGGAGACGTTCTCATACACGCCGCCTTCTTCATGATCATCCGTTTCTATGCCAGTTTTATCATTCGACTCCATAATCATAGCATTCACCTCTTCGACGCTCTTCTTGAAGAATTTAACCTGACTGTATATATCTATGGGTTCGTTTTGAGATTCTTCTATAGGAGTCTCTAGGATGATCAAGTCTTCCGTGAAAGCCTGAGGCTCGCATGCGTTCTGGGTGGGTAGGTTTCCTTCTATTTCTGGAACTGTAGCTTCTTCTACTATCGACAGATTTTTATCCAGATCAACATCCTCATATAATGAGTCCCTTTCTGCGTCATTCGTTGGTGTAGTTAGGTTTTCATATTCATTTCTAATTAGTTTCGTCGGTGACTTGAATGTTATGCTTATCGTAGATCTTAAAGGGCTTTTTAAGGGGCTTATAGACGAACTCTTGGACGTGCCGCTGGATTGTAGATTTATATAATTCGGTCTGGTAAAACTGTAACATTCATATAGTTCATCTCCTTGTTTGGTAGGACTCACGTTGGAATAGCTGGAGGAACTTTCGTGCGATGACGTCATTATCGAATTTCTCTTGTCCACATCCGAGGCGAGGTTTTCGTACGGATGGTCTTTTTTGTCTTTGGCAGAATTGGGTTCGCTATTCGACGAATTGGTCGATATGGCCGACAGCCTGTTCAGATTCTGATAGCTTATGTTCGTGGGTGAATGTACGGGACTAGATTCTAAACTATCGTGTAAGTTGGGGCTTGTGTTGTCCAAGGTCATTCCGAACTCTTTGACCGGATGATGGGCTTTGAAATCAACGCTGGGGTTGTACTCGGGGCATTCTTTTAGTTCGCATTTCAGGCATTTCTCGTTCTGACAGCTGTCACAATCGCGATTAGTTATTTTGATGGTCTGCTTGTTGTTTTCAGAATGCTCGGAGTCGCTCTCTAGCGGATCGTACACGGGCGTCAGAGGCGTTAACGGGCTGGAGTTGAGGGTGCTGGCTGTCAGACTGTTGATAGAGTTGTCTATGGGCCAGTCTATCTTTATGAGGGTCGAGTGCGTGTCCCTGCCGCCGTGCCAGCTGACCCTCGAATGCGGCGTTATCTGATTGACTATGGTGACGATCTTTTGATCGCTAACGGCACCGTTATCGACGTTCATGACGGGATGGTGCATACCGCTGTAGCGGACTGTACTTTTCACTTTTCTCGGCGAGCTACGCTCCCTGTGAAAAGAAATGTTATGAAGCGGTGAAAGGTAAGCGTGAGATTTAGTTGTTAGTTTATTTTTTTTTTAGAAACAAACCACAGATAATAGACATCTTTCTGACCTCAGCTTGACGTTGGCGAGGGCTGTGGGGAAGTCGGACACGGAGGCGACCGGGCTGTCGCGGTCTTTGCACACCCTAAAAAATGAGGCAATTTTATTCATCATTGTCGCTCTCTACGGTCTAACGCCGCAGAATTTAACAGCACCACTGAATATGAACAAATGTTGTGTGTTTTTTGTACATTTCAATCATGAGATTGAGATGTAGGAAATTCAACAATATAAAATTGTAAAATCAAAAAATATAGAACGATTCCCAATTTCAGTTTCTTTCAATATTGCTCAACCGTCAATTCAACTTTCTTTCTGTTTCATGTATAAATCGCTACTGTCAGTATTTTTAAAAACTGCTTTGTATGACAATGGGAGGGACAGGCAGTACATACAAAATAACCACTATAAAACGTGATATACTTTTAACAGTCCATGGGAATTATACACAATATATGTTTAATATCTGTTTTTAATTCATTCACCCTTACCGAGTGCATATGCAAAAAAAAACTATACTTTATATATTTATTTTATTTATTATTTTATATATAGAGCTGGTCAATTTTAAGGGTTCAATACCCAAAGAACACCAATGAAACCCTATTACTAAGGCTCCATTGTTCGTCTGTCTGTCACGGGAATTTGAACTGTAACAGGTAGAGACTGTCACTATGATAGCTAGAAAAAATAATAAAAATAAAATAAAGTTAAAACTACAGGGGTCCCCATACAAAAAACGTGCCTTTTTTGGCGTTTTTAGTTGGATCTTAATTTGCGTTCTTGTTTTTAGAATTCCTGGTGTCAACCGAATACTGGTGCTAAGTCTTCATCCTCTGTCCGTCTGTTACAGAGCTATATCTTTTGAACTGCAACATGTAGAAACTTTAAATTTTCACAAAGTGTATATTACTATGGTTGCCTACAACAAAACGAATAACAAAAATAAAAATTAAAAGGGGTTCCCACATAAGAAATAATTTTTTTTTGTTTTTATCTAGCGTTTTTTTTTACGATCTGTTTTCGAATTCAAATTCAAAATATCTTTATTTCATAGGTAGCACTTGATATACGTCATAATTGTTTACGAATTTACACTTTACTGCTCGTTCGGGAGGCAATTTTCCCTCAAGAAGAATGAGCACGAAATTTAAGGGTAGCTCTTTTCTAATTTCATCGACCATAGCTAAAACAAATACAAAACATAAACGAAACAGCCTGGTAAAAAGTCGAGCCAATTATGCCCATGGATATGTCTTCTAAACATTCAGAAATTGTGTAATACCCTTTTTTACTGAGTGATTGTTCAATAACACTTCTAAATATTTATAGGGGTAAATCTTGTATATCCACAGGGACCTTATTAAACACACAGCCCTCTAAATGAATATATAAATACATAATATACTAACATGTGAATAAAGTTTATTTTTATTTTTGATACTGAATTTATATAGATCATAATTTCTTTTAAATATTTTCATATTTCTTTACGTATAATAAATTTTCATGGATATGTGAATTGGGATACCAGAGTTACCTTTATTTCTATTTTTGTTTTTTTTATATCTATTTTTTTAAACGCGTGTTAAATATCGTATCTTTCATCTGTTAATCTGACTCGAAATTGGCTGGTTTTTTATTTATTGCAAGAAAAAATTTTGTAGGTCAAAACACTCAGAATATGATTGATTCTGTAGGCTTATCCCAAAATTATCCAATATTTTCAAGCTCTTAAGTATACCTTCACACATATACAATTTTGAGCTCATAGAGAAAAAAAAGCAAAAAAAAACCTTTTTATAAGTTATGAATACTGAATTTCATTATTAATTGATTCCTTTAGAAGTTATTTGACCGAACAAAAATATCTTTTTTAAGATTACGCGAAATCTAGTCTATTGACTAGATTAAACTTTTTGGTATGCCATAAAATCTATCTTACTTAGTCGATTTTATATTATTTTTTACTTTTTCTCTGATAATATCTATCAAAAAAATATTTAATTTTAATGGAAATATGGCGACATAGACGCGAACATTGAAGTAACGCTATCATACAATAATCAAAAAATCCGATCAATAGCATACCGGATCATACTTAGTGTAGGGTTCCACAGTCATTAGTACAAAGAAATGCACTACAGATGAAAAAAAAACTATAATGTTATACTTTTTTTTTCATATTTCCTGCAGAAAGTAGGTACAAGCGTTTTAGTTGCGTTATTTTAAGTGCGTTAAAACACAAAACACTACAGTCACAAAATGTAAAAATCCTTTTTGAAAAAATATACAAGCAAAAGTAACGTCTTCATGGCACTTAAGTCCTTTAATAAATCAAAAACAATATATTCGATTATGTTCAAAATAATTTTCGATAAAATCATTTATAAGCATCACCTTTGTATTTTTTTGAACATATGGTATAAACAATGAAGGGATACACACTATTTATGCTACTATTGTAACGATTATTTCCGAAAATATTCACTTAAAAAAATATTGCTTAAAAACCTTAGTGTTTTTAAAAGAACTGTCGAGATATGTGCCCCACATTGATGTTTATTGAATAAATTTTTTTTAGCTTTTATTAAATGTATGGAGTGCCCCCTAGAAATATAAATTTTTGTTATTTAATTACTAAACTAAGTAGCGGCTTATACAACACACCAATACTTCAAATTTCATAAATATACATTTTCTAGTTTTCAAGTAAAATGTACGTGACATATGGAGGAACCAACAGACATGACGAAGCTATTAAAGGTTCCGTTTCCGCCATTTTGACTAGGGAACCCTAAAAATAAACAACAACACACTGAGACTGTGCGAGGACACACCTCTTGGCGTCGTCGGCGCGCGGTGGCTGGTGCGGCCACTCGTCCGAGTGCCGCTTCTCGGCGGCGGGCGCCCCGCGCGCCCCCGCGCGCACCGGCGACTCCACGTCGATGTAGCCGATGCTGCTCAACTGCTCCTCCAGTTTGCTGCGTTTCCTTTAGTGACATTATTACTATTTTTAATTTATAACGAATGGGTATAAAAAACTTCAAAAAGAAACGACCTATATACTAAATAAAAATAAATTGAAGCATGTGTACTTTTAAATGATTGAAAATCTTTACTTAGTATTACTATTAATTAATACTTCTATAGTATAATGTAGAGGATAAGAATTTTTAAATATCATTAAATATGTATATTAAGGTTATTTATTAATAATTAAATTATTATATAAATATCTAAGAAATATCTATGTAAATATATAAATTTTTGTTAGACAGCTAATTTAATTCTGAAGCGTTTCCCAACACTTGCTTCTAAACTAAAACATCAAGAAACTAACCAATATTAAGGGGAAATTAGTTATGTATTGGATAGTGAAAAGAATTGTTTTTTACCTTATGTCAAATTCATCTATTTAGCGCCATCTTTGGCAGTAGACAACTGAAGCATACATAGAATAGTTAACACTTTGACATATCTTTAATGACCACCGACCTTTCTCCGTTGTCTGTCTGCAGCGGTTGCGCAGGCGCCGGCGTACTGTAGCGCGCCAATGGCCGTCTAGGACTAGGTTCGACGCTGCACGCGCCCGACGTCACGGGCGACGAACACAGCGACCCGGTCTGATGTATTTAGATAATATACAAATATCTGGTGTATTTAGAAACACACAATTAATAGACTACCTTTGGCTAAGAAATTCTATATGACTGGTAAGAGCATGGTTTAAAAAACAGGTGATATTTGTGGAAAATGATAACCATACACTTAAAAATTATACAGTAGAATCTCGATAACTCAAACTTCGGTAACTTAAAAACCTCTATAACTTCAAAAAATAATATGTTCCCTTCCCATCAGAGCCCAAAACCTCTATAACTTAAAATACACAACCTCTATAACTTAAATAAGTAATCTCTGTATTAGCCCTCAGTAACTTAAAGAAATGTTTCCACAACCTCTATAACATAAAATTGTTTGTCAATGAGTCATTTAGAAAGAGTGTGCAAAACAAAACTTTTGGTATTTATTGCTTGCACGTGTTCACTAGTTAAATTGTTAATGTAAACAATACATATGTCACCTATTGTTTGCTTCTTCGAAATTCTTTAAAGCTTTGCGGCGGTTAGCCTTAAGACATAAGTAAGCCTTGGATCATAAGTTTTTGATCATTGTCCTGGAAACATCGCTTTACTTACTGTGAGATAAAACTGGCTTAAAATGAGTTCAAAAAGAAAACTAACGACACTCACATATGCTGATAAAGGGTGGAACAAGGGTACATACATACATATGTACATACCTACCTCTAACCTATCCCTAACATAGACCCTTGATAACTTAAAACCTCTATAACTTAAAATATTTTGTGTTTCCCTTGGACTTTAACTTATCGAGGTTCAACTGTAATAGCAATGAGAATGTGATACGACATGAGACTAGTCAATATTAAAAGCGCATAACAGCCGCCATTTTAGATTATTGACCCTAAGAGTTTTGATGCCGATAACGCGATTAGTATTATTGATTCGATTCGTAAGGGCAAGGACATCAATATTCAAAAGATATATTTGAGTATTTTGAATCAGCAGGCGGTACATGTGGTTTTCTCATCTTTCTTATCTTAATATTGCAGATCGCTCTTTTTTAAGATCAGTGGAATGTGTGCTTGTGTGCCTGTGTGTGTCTGTGTATGCACGCATGCGTGTGCATATGTGTAGGAATGTCTGTTTATGTGCGTTTCTATCCTCCTGTGTGTGAGAGTGAGTGTACTTAATATTACACCTATGAGCATTTGCCCTCACCTGCAGCGCGCCGTGGGCGGCGGTGTCGTCCTCCTCGCTGAATATGTTCCCGTCCCTCTCCTGCGGCGACAGCCGCAGGCGCATCTCGGCTATCTCCGCCTGCCACGGTTCGAAGTAGGAGTCGCACGACGCCGACCTACGAAGGAAAAACGTTGAACCGTATACTAAAAGCGTTATTCTGCTGCCTGTGTTTAATTTTACCATTCGCCGCCATCTTTGAAAGGCATGCCTCAATCACCACGCTCTGCAGTCGGTCGGCCCAGCGTCGACTGACATCTCGCGCCTGTGACGCAGCTAACCCTCACCGCTTCGAGTGTTTTCGAGATTGTCGGGATAACTAAAATTGCTATTCTGCTATCTATTTGTGGTAACTCCCTTAAGACTTAAACCTTTAGACGCCTTTTACGTCACCTTTGGAGTGCTTGTTACTTTTGCTTAGACAGCGCTATTGAACCTAACGCCACTCCGCTAAGTGGGATAGGAAAGTTAAGAAAGAAGTCCGGGCTAAGTATATAATCTTTTATCGTATTTGGTACAATTAAGGGGTACAAAGTGCATGAAATATATAACCATTTAATTTTGGTTTCTATTAAGGTCGTTATATTTAAAAAAAAACAAAGACTATATGTGCAAGGTTGCAAATTTCTAGATATAATGAAATAAAAGCGAGATTAAAAAAACTTCAAGTAAACTACAATCTAGTAAACTTTTTTTTGGGCCCGACAATATTCATGGTAAGCTATCATTATGACTACGCAGTGAATGTATCTGATAAGGTCGAATTAAGTCAAAACTAATTTCTTATATTTTCAATCACCTCTACTTGCTCAGATACAATAGATTTTATTTGTATATGTTTAACAGAATCAATGCAGGGCATTCCGACATATTAAAATTGCCTATTATTTATTTTACTGAGATCGAAAAGAAGCTGCCTCGATTATCTTTGCTTTCAAAGTGATTTAAGAACAGCCAAAAAAAAAAACAGACATGCACATTTTTATCTTAAGTTGTAATCATAATGAAGTTGACACTAAAGTGAGTCCACGATTAGATTATTACGCCATACGGTTTCCTATTGTATGCGGTCATGTCTTGATAATTTATCTCCCACACAAGCTAACAGACACCGCGGTATCGTGCTCCTCCAAGAATCGAACCCAGAGCTGACCTGCTGTGGTGGCGGAGCGAGTTGTGCTGCGAGCGCTCGGCCAGAGGAGCCACCGCGTCGCATTCCGAATGCAGGGACTCACACGATTTGACCGGTCTCAGCGGGCTGCCGGACACGGGCATCGATGACTCTTGGTTCTGAAGATTAAAAAAAAAAGTAGCATTCGTTAGTAGTTGCGAGCCGCCTTGCCGAAGAAAGTGAATAGCAAAACCCGTTTGAATAAAGCAAGCTTAAGTAAATTCATTAAAGTTGCAACATTTTGGCCCGGAAAATCAAATTCTTTCATATGATATATACTTATTTTCATAATAAACATATTTTATCTAGTTAATATTCTAAATGTGAAAGTTAGTACATTTGTTACTCAATCATGCAAAAACTAG
Organism: Eumeta japonica; assembly: GCA_005406025.1. NCBI lineage: Eukaryota > Metazoa > Arthropoda > Insecta > Lepidoptera > Psychidae > Eumeta > Eumeta japonica. The sequence goes on from BGZK01001276.1 coordinate 153,818, forward strand.
ATGAAACTTCACAGTAATGTAACTTATACATCAGAATAAAATGTACACTACAATTTATAGATGTAAGCTTTTGTTGTCGGCTATGCTCGTATGAACGTAAAACGACTTTCTTCTTGATTATTGCTGATAGCAATGTTCAAAGAAGAGTCCAACAGTGTTCCAAGATCGGAACGCGGACAGGACCGGGTCAGGATCAAGTATGAGAGAAATCAGTTCATAACAATGAACATCGGTACATGTCTTTTAGGAGTATGAGTATGAATTCTGTTGAGATAAGTTCTTCGGAGTTAAATAAAATGCAGTGTCAGAATTTAAATCGGAATCATGGTCGACATCGTGATCAATTGTTATCAAACATGGAGTAATTCATTTTATGGCCACACTGATGGAAACCAGTATTTTATAATTAATCCATTTTATGTCTACAAGTTGTCAATATTAACTAGTCTATATTACGTTATCTCAGAACGCATACTTCTCTTTGACAGCCCTTTCGTAATACTAGTCTATGAGTGATCAATATTTGTCTATGATATTAGACAACATAGATCTAAGTACACAATTCAAGTTCAGATCATGTTTTTTTCACTTCATTATGCATTTTTATAAAAGGCTTTATTACTCGATGTTCAAATATCACATTATTAAAGCACACTTCTTTGTTCCATTCAAAAGTCTACATCCAGCTTTAGTCTATTTCAGTACATATTCAATTGTGGTGAAAAAAATATAACAAATATAATTAAATGTTTAATAGGTAAGAGGAAATACTTCCCATAACATAAACTGTTCACACTCAAATCTCATTGCTGAGCGAAAAAGGGTGAAAAAATAGTTAAAAATATAGATTGTCGCCAATCTTTATTTGGCGTTTGTCGCCATTGTTGAACACAATATCACCAATAGCGACAAGTTTTGAAAAGGACCATTAGCCAATTTTGGCGCCGATCTGTTGTAAGTCACAGCTGTCTCGTGTGAAGTGAGATTTGTGACTTAAGCCTTTTTCTTAAAACGTCATTATAATTTAAAACATTATTTTTCTAAGTTCCATTTAATAAATGTAATTAATTTATCTCAGGAAAAATGATGGTAGTATTAAATGTAACAGTTTCTACCAAGTAGCTGTCTTTGGAAATAGTCACTTTTCCCCAAAATATTTTAATTTTCTTAACTACTATATCAAAGGGTGAGTATTCTCTGTTACATGACTATTTAGAAAATATATAAAGTTGTCAACACGATGACTTCGATCATCACCTGCACATCAGCAACTGGGCCATCGCAGGGGGCTGTGATTGAGGGCTGGGTGGCAGCGCGCTGCCTCTGCTGCTTGGACCGAGAGAAGAAGCCCCTCCATCCGGAAGGAGAGCGTTTCAGGCCCCGTTTTACACCTGCACATAAATCACATCACATCTGCAATTTTCAGAATTATGAATTTTAAAGGTTTGTTTTTATAGTTGAAAAACATTTATTTTATTGTTTAATGGCATTTATTTTTTTAAGCACACCTACATATTTAACATAAAATCTTTTATCATTCTCTTTAACCAAATAATTAAATGGCCAGTTATTATGTGGTAATATTATTTAAGAAAACATACAAGAGAAATTATAGTTGTATTCCTTCATAGATGATTTTTTGCAAATGATAAATATAGAAATTTTAAAACCTTCAACAAAAAAAGGTTTTGGCCATAGGCCGTTTTTTTGTGTAATTAACATTTATTTGCAGAGCATCCTACACATATGCGCTAAATTCATCCACATGGATATAATTTCAAATATGTATTCCTTCAGTAATAATGCAATTTTTTATTACCAAGTCATTACTAATTACACTGTTGGAATTTAAATGTATTATACCTTGTGCGGGTAGCTCCAACACTGTGTGATATTGAGGTAGATTATTCGGACCAGACCCCACCTGGAGAAAAATTCAAACTGTATCAATTTTATAAATTAATAAGTGGTCTAAATTAACATTTTCTGTCATCTGTATGCTTTTGCGTTCAATACAAATTCGTTCTTACAATTATGTAGGTGAGGAGTTACTGCTAATTAAAAAGTGTAATAATTCTCAGATGTTATGAGAATGTTAGAACGTGAAATCATTGGGAATCAATCTCTCTCTTTCTCCTTCTGTGTTTCACTTTCGATTCTATTTTTAAAGTATGTCACCTTTACCACGAGTCGAAAAAGCTCCACTTATCAGCAGATCTAATAAACTCTGTGTATCGGGTTTACCAGTTTCTACCATCGACTACATGTTTCAACTCATGATAGAAGTGATAATTGAATGAAATTATAACTAATATACTTAATTTTTTAATATCGCCTATCATTAAAATCCTAACTTACTAACAATGCATTTGTGTTTTACAATTGAATTTATGGTGGAAAAGGACGCCGGGTTGCTTGCAGTGAAACAGCTAGTAACTGTATGAATTGCGTGTAATATTGTTAATAGATTTATTCATAAATATTATCCCGTGAACGATGCATTCGCAAAATCCACCAATCAAAAATTCAGAGTTTTAACCAATCGAAACGATCGTTAATGTCCTAATCGTTTTTTGTTTCGATTGTTTTAAATTGTTTCCGCACCGGCGGCCAACGTCGGGTGCATTGCAAGGCGCACGCGCGCAACGTTGTTTAAGTATCCCCGCCGCCACTTTGCTTCGTTACACGGCCGACGGACGCCGCGGCGGGCGGTCGCATTTTGACATCGGAGCTGCGCGCAAGGCATGCTGTGCGAGGCGATGTCGTCTGCGGTACGGCGTTCGATCTGCAGCTCGCAACTTCCACGGACGTGCCGTAGTTCTTTTCAGAACTGTCTTCAATTTTTCACACATACATTGAAGGTCGCCGCAAATTTATTACTACGTAATATAATCTTTTTACTGCTAAGTCGGCATGTAGAATACATGTTCTCATAACCTGCCATCGTGTCCACATGTATAATGCTGGCGAAGTGAAGTGATAAAATGATATTAATGAGTTTTATTTTATTATTATAAAACCATTATGTTACATAATAATGGTTATTATTATGTAATCATTGTCAAAAAGTAACACAGGCAACTGACATACAGTATTCGTGTTACTAGGTTCTTTTTAATGATATCTCCTATTGTTATTGTTATCATTATATATATATATATATATATATATATATATATATATATATATATATATATAAATAAATAGCTCCCCTTTGTTCGAGTATACTTTCAGTACATTAACCTAATGTTTGCTCATAAAGTTAAAAATATTGACTAAACCTATAATTTTATATATTTTCGGTTTCGTCACAGTAATGAAGTCGTAAATAATGCACAAATATTATTTAACTTGAGGTTTGCCGCCCCATTTTTGGGCGATTGGCGTCGTTTTATATTACCGCTTAGGTGAAAATTAGATAACCATAAGAGAAATATATTTGAATTTTGATAAAATGTTCTGTAATTTGTTTACTTATGTTTTCTGTCAGCGAATGTAATTTATAGTAAGTTCTTTATGTGAAACTTCTATTGGCATGCTTTGATCAAGTCCGTGACGGCAAACGGCATGACGCTCTTATGCCATCACGCCCCTCTCCGACGCCGCTCTCTACTCAAAGCAGCTATAACACCTATACCGTCGTTGGTTCTACATGTATTGTGTATTTATATTTTGTATATTGTATGAATTTGATAAGAAAAACTTATTTTATAACAAAATTACATTTTTATTTATTTACTCAACAATTATTTATTACTCTTTAATTACAAATTCTCTCAACAATCATCAATTTCGATGTTTCACACCTGCTGTGCGCCCCGTGACTGCCTCCTGTTCTTTCTAATTGGAATCTAATATATAACATAATGAGAAAAAACAGAACACATCATTAAATATTACACGTCTGTAAGGAATTTAATAAGAATTTGAAAATGAAATACAAGATATAATTACTCAATTACAAACCAAAATTAAAATAGACATTAGAGAAAAAAATTATATAGATATACTTTGAGAATCTCGTGACTTCCTAATAAACTTCTTGGATACATAAGTTTTATTTAAAAATTTTATCGATAAGGAATAGAAAGAAAACAACACTTGTTGAATGATCAAATCATGATGACGTATGAAGGGGTCGATATTTAACAAGGACTCTGAAGCATTAAGAAATTTTAATAGAAATATGTCTATAACAATAAAATTATCACGTCATAAGCGGTCGGATTTTTCTGATATTGGCATTCAGAGTAAGGACAAATTGCATCTGTCAAGAGTTAAATATATTGTAATCACATAGTGATTTTAAATTTGTGTAATGTTCGTAACTAATTTCAAATTTTTTCTACAATATTGATATTTGTTAAGCATTAATTATAATAAAATATATTAAAAAATCAACTTTTATGTAGAATTAATTTATAGAATTCATTTCATCCATTTACTTAGCACTGGAAATAAAAATTAAATGTGTTCACGTGTTAGTTGATTACATAAAGTGTATGTTTAATAAGGTCGCTGTAGGTATACAAAACTACCTTTAAATGAATTTAAGACCTGTGTAAGTTTTAATTAATTAAAAATGATTAAACAATTACTCGACAAAAAAAAAGTGGGTTACAAAAGGGGACAAGTATGCAATGGATATAATCAGATTGACTTCTTATCAAGTTTTTTTTTTATAATAAGTTTTATATTTAATTGCGATTGTCTACAATTATATATATATTTTATAGATCAAGGTGCAAATGCGCATGCCAGCCACTAGAAAATAGGTGGTCATTGTCGCCCATAGACACTTGCAATCCCAGAGGGGTCACCGTGTGTTGCTCACCAATAGGGTATCTGATGGAAAGTGAAAGGGCGGGATGGAATGGGGAGTGGGCCACCTGAATTACCACTCACTTGATGAAATGCAACAACGGAAGCTTCTACTTTACGTCTGTATTCTATCAGAGTGTGGTATGTTACCAGTGGAGCCGACCCATTTCCGTGCTGTAGCCAAGTTGACCGTAGCATAGCTCTACCACAATATATTTGAAAAAAAAAAACTACTTTTATGATGCTTGTCTGTTTTTCTTGAGCGAGTGGCAAATTTATAAGATAATGATACAATATTTTAAGTGTTATCTATGACTATACCAGCTAGAGGCTGACCTCTATGTACTTAGGCCTCATGTTGGTCGACGGCCTTAGCTGGGCGTCGCTGGCGGCGGCGGCGGCGATGGCACCCGACGGTGGCGGCAGGCACGTGGTCGCGGGCGGAGGCACCGACGCGGGTTTGCCGCGTCGCCGGGCCTCTTCCAGGCTACATACAAAATATAATATGCTATTTATTTATACACCGAGGAATGTCGTTACCGTTATAATACAATGATATAGTAATGAAATATAAATTTGTGAAATAAAACTAAAACAATACAGTAATGTACCATATAGAAAATTAAATAAAGAGAACAGTTGATGCATAGTATGAAAAATGAAATAAGTGTAAAATGGTCATATTTCATATAAATTCACAAGGTAAATGTTACAAGGGCTACACTGCAATGAATGGGAATCTATTACTTTCACCTGAATTTAGAATAAAACCTTTTTTTGTTCCGTGACTACTGGCCATTTGGCATCGTGATGATGTTTATGCAATGATTAAGAAAATGTTTGAAAAAAGAATATTTCAGTTTAAAGTTGGCAAATCGATAACAACATGGAGGTCACATGTGCAAAATTCTGTGTCATAATTTATTATAACATTTACCAAAGGTATTCTCTATACGAGTGTCTCGCTGAGCTTGTTTTGATTTATGATGGTAAAGCACCTAGTCAAACAACAATATGTCGCTAGTATTCAGAGTTCCGACGTGGTCGAGCCTCTCTCAGCATCATACCTTGTACAGGTCTATAAAAATAGCAGTAACGTCTGAAAACGTAGCTGTTGTGCAAAAAATTATATAAGACAACCAACATGCAACATACGAGCAGATTCAGGGAACTATAAGTATAGGAGTAACAGCAATTTATACTATTTTGCATAATTGATTTGGAGACAGAAGACTAGTTTCTTGTTGGGTACCCCATGTTTGTCTGACAAGCAAAAACAGCTCATATTAATTGGTGCCATTCTACTTTGCAACGTTTTAATGAAGGGAAATCCAAAGCCGCTTATAAAATTGTCTCAGGTCACGAATCATGGATTTATTTATATGAACTTGAAAAAAAACGTCAATCAGCAATTTGAGTCTCCGAAGAAGAGTTCAAACCAACAAAAGGAGTGCAATCACGCAGCTCGTCTGAGAAAATGGTCGCTTCGTTTGTATCGAAAAAATGGACACGTCCACCGCAGACACTGCCATTACAGGAACACAGAACAGTCACCGCCGATTGGTATACCATGGTTTGTTTGTCAGATAGCTGAACTTCGCACAGATAACCCGAAATGTAGCATCATCTCACATCATGATAACGCGAGCTCCCACACTCCTCATAAAACAAACGACTGTTTGAGGCTGGAAAATGTTCACCCATCCTTCGTACAACCTTGACCTGAACCCTGATGTTTTTTTCAAAAGATTGAAAGATTTACATGATCCAAATTGAAAATCCAAAAGCAACAGTAAAAGTTTACAAATCAGCCATTTTGTCAAAATCAACTTCTGACGAATTTCTACTTCAAGGATTGGTTTTATTGAATGCATAAATTGTAATGGAGAATACTTTGCCGAACAATAAACAAATAATTTAGTTATGTCCAGCATCTTATTCTCTTTATTCTTGATCGTTTCCGTGTACCTCTCATATGTAAATATTAACAAGAAGTCTCTATATATATTATAATATTATTACAGTGCCCGAAGATAAATTGAAATAATATATGAAAAAAAAGTTTAAATAACCATGAAAAAGTGAATTATACAAATTTGACCCTTCGTGACTTGTTGGATATGATTGAACACTAGAAGTTGAGACCATTTCATACTGTTATTGTGTTTTGTTCGTCAATTTTAGAAATATTTTTTAATAACCTGATAATACAAGAATGTAAAAGCACTAATATTTATATTTTTGCATTAAATATGTTCTAGATTCAGATGGATTACTCATATGCTTTATATACAGAAATTAATTTGTTTTATAAATGTTTAGACTTACCCCATGCAATTAGTTACTTAATTTATAATTAATAGATTGTTACTTTTTGAGGTGGTCTAGAAGGACTACTATTATATTTTTTCTAAATAAAAGAAAACATTATTTTGCATTACCTATGCTTCATTCATATTAGCTATCCCAAATAGTGTCACTATTCAAATTTTTAGACTTTACCATTTTATTAAAAAAAAAATGGTTCTAATGTTAAGTGGCCTTTGAGAAATAAGGATTTTTATTGTGATATTCTATTTATGCAGCCTTAAAGGGCTATTTTCCCACTGCACAAAACCACTATATAAGGCAGACGGGAAACAGACCTTCATAAGAGTTCAGTTATTCAGCAAAATGCTGATTGCTGACTGAGAACTGACTAGATTAGATTAGAATGGATATAGTATATGTATATCAATTTGGATGTCCAGCTGGATTCATAATGTGGTCTAGACATGATCCATCTATCTATACTAGATCGAAGTTAAAAATACCTCAACAATTTAGTCGGTGGATTGACAGGCAAGCTCTTGGGCCTCCGTCCGCCTTCACCCAGGTGTCTCAGCTCTATGCTGTCGAGACCGTCGTTGCTGTCCTCGGCGTCGGAGGCCGCGTCGGCGCCCTGCTCTTGGGAGAACAGTTCTTCGGCGTAACATATCAGGAACTCGGTGACGACCGCCTGCCCCAGAAAAAGCATATGTAACGTAGAATATTTCTACCTAATTTCTTTTGAATATGAATAAAGCTGATATCACAATGGGCTTTTAATGTAAAACATCTAATGTAGCGAGTCAAATCTGCTATTCGCGTGGTGACGTTCACACACATATAAGCAAATGCGCGCGCACGAGCTCGAGCATGACGAGCGTACATTAGTTTCAAGTATCGTTAAATATGAAATGTATTTTGTTACCAAACATACATATTCAATTTAAAGAGTGTGGCTATTTATTTATAAAAATTATTAACAGAAATTTATAGAAATTACTAAATTATAAACAATTTTAACAGCTTGTAGTAATGCATTATAATAATATTAAGATATAAATTTCAAAAGACGAGAAAATTTCATTTCGTAATCAGCTAATAGCAGACGACGTCAATATATTTAGTTTTTAATTTCGGTATTACATTAAATGTTTTTTTCTTTAAAAAAAATGTAAATATTTTGCTTTTCATAATGCCATATTTATTTCATTTATGTAAAGCATTTTCTACACAAAATAGTTTCGATATTTCACATCAGCCACGCGTCTCGCAACGGACTTAATTAATTTTATTATATACTGAAAGTTATGCACAACAATATGCATGCTCTTTAGCATGCATATTATTGTGCATAACTTTCAATATATAAATACTATTCATTTAATGTTACATCATAGTACGTACACGGACACGTACACACACCGCACGCACGCACCCTTGTACGTACCTGAACGGCGACGCCTTTGAGCGCGTTGTGAGAGTGCGGTGAACGCAGGAGGTTCGGCGCCCAAACGATTGCCATGTTCCTGGCAGTCATGCCGGTGATGTGGCCGAGAAGCGACACGCGCCGCAGGTGCCGCATCAGGTACGCCAGAGTCCTGACAGGGCAACCAACAACGAATTTCAAATGTAACTAGCTATCCACAATGGGCAGATGATAATTAATTTATAACTTGTACTCTGGTTTGATATTCGTAAATGTATCATCAACACAGGATGACTTTATTCTATTTTAAATATAAATTTTCTAAATTATTAGATAAGAGATTTTTTTTCCGTATTTTATAAGTAAAAAGTTGCAATAAAACATCTTTGGTTGTGCTGTTTGTATCTGGCTAGTTTTGATACCATTAATTAGACGATATTTCAAAAAAAAAAAGAAAATGAAATGTAAAAACGGTGTCCCACCATTTTGCTGTCTACCAAAATGAGTGAATCTAAAGTAGAAATTCAAAATATTTTGAAATTTTATTTCATAAAAGGGAAATATGTGACACAAGCCGCGAAAAAAATTTGTTAAGTGGACCTAATGTAGTGTTGATAATAGTAAAAATTTTCAGCGTTTTCAGTCCTGTAATTTTGATGTCAAAGATGGACCTCGCTCTGGTCGACCTGTTACAGATAAAGTAAAAAAAAAAGCAAGATCAGCATATTAGTTCTTACGACACAGCTGAAGACCTGGGGCTTGACCACAAAACAGTTTTGATCCATTTGGAAAAAGCTGGGAATATATAAAAGCTTGATACTTGGGTCCCACCAGAGATCACTGAAAGAAATTTAATGAATCATGTACTCATTTCCGGTTCTCTATTGAAACGTAATGAAACAGTACTGTTTTTGAAAATATTGTTTACTGACGATGAAAAACGGATTATCTATGACAAGAACGAGCAGAAAATATTGTGGTCAAAAGGCAAGCAAGCTTCAGACTATAGCGAAACCCAGATTAACTGGCAATAAGTTGATGCTATATATATATATATATGTATGGTGGGATTGGCAGGGCATTATTCATCATGAGCTTTTACCGCCGCGAAAAAACATTAATTTCGATTTCTACTACCAACAGCTGATCAGACTCAAGCAAGTAGAGAAAAAACGACCGGAACCGGTCATCAGAAAGGGTGTGGCTTTTCACCATGATAACGCCAGACCAAACACATCTTTAGCCACTCGGCAAATATTGAGAGTTTGGTTGGGAAGTGTTAATCCATCCACCATATAATCCTGACTTTGCACCCTCAGATTTTCACCTGTTTCGGTCTCTTTAGGTAGTATTAGGTTAACATTAAGAGAGAACTGTCAAAACTATTTATCACAGTTTTTTGATCAAAAGTCCCAAAATTTCTGCAGCAATGGGATTATGTCACTACCTACAAAATGGCAACAAGTTTTTGAACAAAGCGGTGTATATATTAATCTAATGTAAATAAAATATGATGAAAAAAATTCTAGACTTTGTAATTACAATACAAAAAACTTTTGCCCCCGACCATATATATAAATATGGTTCGAAACGGATGGCGTGCCACGGTTCCATAACATGCTATCTACAAAGAATATCAAAAATTAATTGAGCTTCAAACCGTTTTTTTCAATGATAAAAAATTAACTTTAACTACAAAACACTATCTTTTGTTCAATATAAAAAAGTCTATGCTTTTACAAATTTGTATCATTTGATGGTATAAAACTATAATTTTTCTGGATGAATATATATTCCAATATTAAGAGAGTCAGATAAGGCAATCAACAGTTTAATGTTAATAATTATTGTGATCAAATATATATATACACACATACATATACAGGATGTCCCAAAACTCGACGTCAACCCATTCGTAAATAATGGACGATTTGCCCGAAAGATAGCTCGATCTCTTTTAAAGAGATGTCGGGTTTGTATTGCCGCCGAAGGAAGGCATTTCGAACATTTGCTGTAGTAAAACTATTTTATTGTAAATTTAATAAATAAACCTTAGTATTAAAAATTTTGTTTTAGTTTAAATTAAAATATTCACAAACAAAAATAGTGCCTATTCCAATGCACATACTAACAGTACTCTAAATTTAGTGCACAATCTGTTTATTCAGTCTGTTTACGATGGACAAGCACAGGTACGAGTGAGTTAAATTTATTCAGTGTGTGCATTGGAATCGGCTCCAATGTAAAAAGTAATAAGTTTTGCCATTTAACCAAGTAAGAATTTGTAAAAAACTGGGATTTTACTGAAAAAAAATTTTTTGTCCACGATAGCAGCTACCAATCACCGAGTATTATACCATTTTAGAATCCTTACTAATTGCGCCAACTTTTGACATAACTTGCCAAACTCGCGTAGTACATTTTTTTTTCAATACAGTCAGTTAAATCTAGGCAATTTTTCATTTTATTTTTTTTTCTAAGAAATAAGTCATATGTTATGAAAGCTAGAGCAGCTGGTTTCAAAATTTTAATTACAGTTTAGAGAAGCATTATTCAGGGATACACAGCAAAAAAAAAAGTTGGAAAAGTTATGATTTGTGGTAACAGGAGTGAATAGACTGTCACAGGGTGTGAATTTTTGCGTTTTTCTTAATATGCCTATAATTTTAAAATCATGCAACTTAGATTTTTTTTATATTTTTCTGACAACCAGCATGATTTGCCTTTTCACCCGGTTCCGGGTTGACGTCGAGTTTTAGGACATACTGTATATGTTTGAGTGAACCCAGAATGACCATTTGCAACAAATAGACAATGCAATTTATATTCGCTAAAAGCGAAACTAAATAAAACATTGATGCAGCCAGAACCCGTCGGAAATAACAGAAAAGATATGGCAACACTAATTTGTGGATAGTAAGGTAGACTTACCTGTAGTGAGGCGGGGGCAGTTTGACGACCGTTTCGCGCATGCGCTTGAGCCGCGCCACGTCGTCCGGGCCCGCCTGCACCGCGCTGACGAAGCTGTCGTACAGCTGGTACGTGCACAGCGGGTTGGGAAGCTCTCTGCAATTGTTGACATATTAAAAGTTAACACATTTACATACACATCTTCTCTTATTCACTACCACGCTTGTTAAAAGTTCGAATGAACATTCTCTGAAACAAAGAGCCATCATTAAGTGTTTCTTTAATATTAAAGCAAGCGATAATTAAAATTTTGAACTTAATAAAATTAAATCTATTAGTAAATCTTAATAATTTTTTATTTCCGTTTTTTTCTGGTAATACACTTCATATGATGTAATGTAATTCAAATATAAATGTTTGAATTACATTTCCAATATCAAAAAGATTTTAATTAGATATTACCAATAACATATACCAAGTACATATAAGAATTTGCTTTATATTAGCCAATCACTTAAAATTACTAACAATAACTTTTCCTTATTTATTATTTGAATTCCATTTTTAATTTCTTCATCTTTTGTTAAGTTGCCAATTTTAATTTGCCGATGACTACCCTTATTTTGTAGAACACACGTACGCATGCTCATAAGCATACACAGTACACAGACAGACAGAAAGCGATATATAGAGAGAAAGAGATAGACACGACGTACGCTGAGGATACATATATAAATGCACACGCACACATAAACAAATATCATATACGTATAAAGGTCACCTAAGGTACATCTTCAGTAGACTGGCGGCGGCGTGCACGTCCTGCGCGACTGCCGGCGCGCCGAGATCGGGCGCCCGGCCCTCGTCGAAGGCGGCGCGTAACCGCTGGGTTAGCCCCGAGCCTCCGGACAGGCGGTAGATGCCGTCCACGGCGCCGCGCTCCTCTATCACGCGGGCGCACTCAACCAACACCAATGGCACTGAAAAACAGTGAAGATTTTAACAGTTGCTTATAACACGATCAAGCTGAAAAAACGCGTACAACTTTTTACGCAGCAACTGGCATACTTTTGCTTTTCTAAAATGCTCACACAAAACTTTCCGATTGAAATCTGTATAGATATACTAGCCGGCCCGGTAGACGTCGTTCTGCGCTTTCTTATAGGTAACTTGCCCCTATAGCCAATGACCGCAGCTGCACCAGCATGGATGTAGAATGTTATTTTTTTTTTATTTTGTATTGATCGATGTCGATTTCAATCTCTACCGTTTTTGGTTTTGATTCCAGTCACGCTTTGGTCCTACATTCCTAATTCCCAATTCCTATCCTTCTCCTCGTTTTTGATTTCACCTAAATCTGTTCGATCTGTTGTCGTTTCGAAGATACCCCTGTTCCATTTTTGCTTCAATTGTAAGGAATTGTTAAGGGTGTATTTTCACATAGAAACCCTAAAAATTATCGTGATTAAAAGTATCTAAATGTAGCCCAGCCCAGTAGGCTCCTCTACCTTCCAGTGAAAGTCGCATCATGATCTGTTCGGTAATTCCAAAGATACCACCTTACAAATAGACGAGTTATTTTTTTTCATACAAACCTTGTCCTGACAATAATAAAAAAAAAAAAACAAAAAAGGAATAATCCATTTCGGTAAGGTCTTTTTCAAATCATGGTGTAATATATATATAATATGTATTTATTATGCAGCTTTCAGTATTATTTTCAGCTTTATAATCAAAAGTGAACCATCACAATAATTTATAAATGCATGAACTTCATACACACTCTAGAAGTGAATAATTATAGAGTATTTTGTACTGTTTGGGTTGGATCTCCTTAAAAGATTACTGTCATGTCTGTCATTTGTCTGCCTGTCATGGTATATTTCCTCAGAATTTACTGCACGAAAAAGACCTTTTTTTTTTAACAATTAGAAATTTTAATTTCATTTAAGAAACACTAGTTTATTTGTCTATTACATACACAGGTATAATGACAGGAAGGAATATTGTTACAAATTTAAGATAAAATGGCGATTAAACCATGTACATGTAATAAAATTGCAACCATAAATGTAATGAAGTATTTCAATTCAAAGAATTACCATCTCTGCCGCAGTTGAGGAGATGCTCTCCAAGATCACAGCCGAAGACCCGCTCCTTGAGGATGCCCTGCTGCTTCAGACTCCTTCTCGAGGGCCGAGACAGTATGAAACTCCTGAAGAGGGAGATCAGCTTGCCGTGTTTCCGCAGAACCGGCTTGATCGGCGCGACAGCCACTGACCTGATGCAAAATTAAGGTGATATACTACTTTTTTCAACCATATATTTCCTCTGTGAATATAGAATAGAATATTATTCAATTTTTCATTGATCTGTTGCACTTCCATTCTTTTTGGTAACGGGAATAGAATGAGACACTCTTAGATAAAAAATTGTAATAGAGATCGGTCTTAATCTAATGCCGCTACTGAAAAAGTAAAAAGATGTAAAATAACATTTTTTTCCTTTAGTATTAAGAAACTTCGAGGTTTCTTACGAGCTTTACTGAAAGTAAGCTAGACTCGAAATAGATCACCAACTTACCCGACTATAGGCGGCGGTTGGGTCATGTGCCTCGGCACTTTGTCTCCGATAACGGCAACGCAGTGGTGAGGGAAGAAGCCCACCTTGAAGCCTCTCTTGCCGCGCCACCACAGCGACTCTTGCGGACCTTGGGAGACGAAAGGCAGAAACTGATTCAAGGTTGACATAACTACCGATTCGTACCATCACCTTGATACGGACAAAAGACCGCCCGCATTCAAAATTTAATCCTCATTGTCGCCCGTACGAATTTAATACGAAACCCCGACCTTCAATATAGATGGCGTCAATGTAGAAGAGCCATTTGAATAACACTCACCTGGCATATCAATTATAGATATCATATCGCCAACTTCGAAACTGATCTCGTCGCGCGCCTGTGGAAAATATATAAATTTAGCATATTTGTAAAGAAATCGTTTCGAATTTTTCATAAATCATGGACATAAATGTAAATCTCACATTGTTATAATTAACTAGCCCTTGCCTGCAGCTCCGCCCGCATGGACTACAATATTTAGACCATTTTAGAAGCGCTCATGGCGTTTATTCGTATTTTTTCCACACGACCATTTTAAATAACCTACCTAATATATGAAAGACAGTACTACGGAGAGGTCAAGCTGTATCTCTGGTTCTACCTAACCGAATTAGACGAAACATGACTTAGATGTTAAGTTGGATCCCAAACTACCGAACTATGAAAACCTCATCAAAATCCGTTCAGCATTTTTTGCGTAATACGGTAACAAACATACAGACAGATGAAAATTCTAAAAAACTTTTGTTTTGGCTTCTGTTGCTCTAATAAAGACCCCCCCTATATCAGTTTATTTTAATGTCTATAGGTACAGTCATGGGCCTGTTACAATTTAATTATATGTATCAATTAATGTATTCACTTGAAAATGTGATAACCGTGAATTGATCAATGACACTATCATATATATGAGGTAACTTTACATTATGATAAATTTCGATATTATCATAGTTAAATCAGCAATTTTACCACCGTCAAATAATCCATTAGCGTTTGACAAACTAAATGGTTAGTTTCGCACGTGAAACACGACAAGCACGGTTATGAAGTAAATGTAAGATTTACAATGCTTTCACTGAAATAATTTTATTACTAACTGGCATAAGTTTTGTTCATAAAGCAACAGCTGCATGAGTTATGTTCTATGCTCTATGGCTCTCCTTTAACAAGCAAATAGCAGGCTTGTGGTCTGTGGTCATATTTCACAACATTTCAGTTCCCTTATGATGTTTTTTTACTATTCAATACAAATAATGAAATGTGTTCCTATCTCCTGTGTAGCGGGATAGCATGCTAATCACCGAGTATTAAGTGTTTGACACAATGTGATACAGTGACAATAAAAATCAATTATATGCCAGACTCATATATTTTATTATTATCCAATAAAATTGTCAAATTCACATAAAACTCAAAATTTGTCACTTTGTTTGATCTAATTATTTGCAATGCACCTAATTCAGATTCGCTCAGACCCTTATTCAACTCCCAAAATATGTTCCACGTTAAATGTCTTTTACTATGGTGTTTTAGGTGGAGATATTGAAAATTTTGACATTGACAAGAAAGGTGTAACCTTATGCACAATATTTTCCACTGCTAAAATCACCTGTTCCTATTCATATAATGTGTGGAGTTATTCAGTAAATATAGAGCCAGTATAGACAGATGCAAACTAATAGACGGCTGAGAAGTTAGTCACAAGTCGCGTCGAAGTAGCAAATTTCAGGTGTCAGCGGGGGTTATGGTGTGCAAGGCAGGGGCACGGTCGCTCGTAACACGCGGCCCACGCTTCGCGATGTGACAGTGCGAAACCGCGCTCGCAACTCACTTCACAGTCGTCGAGTTACTTGAATCAAACTATATGAACGCCAATAACTTGATAGCCCCTCTCAGTGCCAATGAGCAAGCCTATCCATGTGAAACGTCATAAAGAAATATGTTTTAAAAACGCTAATATCCACCTGTGACACGTATTTCCTCACGGAGTACGCGGCGGCGACGGCCGGCGTGTTTATGGAACTGGAGTCTTCGTTGGACACTAACAGCCTGTGACCTGAAATTTTGTTAAAATTAATACATTATTTTCAAATTGTAACTGTTTAACGGTCCTTGAATACATCGCTTGTACATACAAAAAAATAAAATAGCTTCGCACTACGTAAGAGTTTTGTATAAACCTCACGATTATATTATTCTGAAAAGTAGCACTTGATCCGATACAATAGAAATTACTAAGGATTGCTTCATTAACCAAATAATCTGCTAAATGAATAACAGGTTATTTGCTTGTCTTATATTAAATTTCATGGGCATACTAATTTACATTATTTGTGGATTTTGATTGATCAGGATAATCTATGAAATATTCGTTTGTTTACGTCAAACCCAACATGTTTACGACCTTTTGTTATAATAGAAAATGATGTATTTATGACTTTATTTACATTTAAAGAATATCCTAGAATATTTACTCGCGGATGTATGTACCAGAAATTAAATGTTGATAATTAGTTTTCTCTGGGTGATCAGTGGGTTAACAAGCAAAGTAAGATAAATAGTAAATTTTAAATGCTGCAAAACTCCTATTACAAGTGTTCTAGTAGTTTCGTATCGCGTCTTTGTGACATTATAGTTGAAAATGGAATATTCCTTGTTTTTATTAGTATTCACTTTTTCTTCTTTCTCAATCCTCGATCCCCAATATTGGTAGATTGTAATAGATATGAATCCCAGTTGATAAGTTTTATATGTAAATATTATTTTTGTGGAAATTTTGTTGATACTCTAAAAAAATTTTAAAACGCGAATGATCAATACCATTTTTTAAATCGATGTGAAATGTGCATTTTAGAAGAAAAGGGTGCGAAATTTTTTTTTTCTTTCAATTTGCACAATTAAAAGAAAATTGTGAGTTAAATTTTAAAATCAATATACATTTTGCATATTTAACATAAATTTTGATATCACAAAATGTAGGAAAATTAGTAATACGTCGTTAAAATGCAAGCGAGACGTGAACAAGATCCGCCAAAAACGCGCCATCTTTTAAACATTGAGTACCCCATAGAACAAGAACTTTCCGATAGATCATAATGGAAGTTTATGTATGACAGTTTACGGGTCAGTGCCCTAATAGAATAGCTGAGCAGAAAAGGCAAATGGATCACAGTACCAGACTTTGAATACTAACCTATGTATCTATTTGATTCTAGTTTGGTTGTAATGCATATATCGAGGTCGGAATGATTAACATTTTCTTGATTGCACTTCTCTCAACTTTTTAAAAAATGGCAACGGTGATCCAATTTTCATTTTAAGTATTATAAAGAATATCTATAATATTCTAAAATAATATTACAATAATACTAGAGGTCTCAGAATACACATTAAAATGCTTTGAGTAGCCAAAACCTTTCTTATGTACACACACAGAATTAGTTTTTCAACAAAAAAAGTGAAATTTATCTTTATTTATGGATATTCAGACACAAATAGAATAAGAAATCTCCAAAAAACCATAGCCTACCTTTATTATCCATCTGCAGCCAGTTGAGTATCGGGCCACAATTGATGGAGTCATCGGCTATTATGGACAAATGGTGAACATAATCAGAGATGAGACTCTCGTATGCCGGTCGGTCTTCTAGTAAAGACGCTGTTATTTCTTCAGAAAGATTAAGCAGTCCCGACACTCTCCTGTCATATATACATCTGAAATAATTTTTAAATACCTTTGTTAACTTTTTTTTTTTAAATCACCTGTGTGTAATTTCATTAAACAGGTTCTATAAAACCAATAAAACGTTCTTTGCAAACGTCAATAAATTGAAATATTAATAAGTGGAATTTATCATAAAACTGTTTTATAGTATCAAAATAAAGTTTCATATGAATTCCATAAAATTCATAAACTAAGTACCAAATCTAAAATAATGTATTGTATAAAGTAATGTATAATGTATATAAGTTTATTTATATGCTCGGATTCATCCCAAGATATTATTTTTATTAGAACATTTTAATTTTGTTTAAATGATCTGACTATATAATAAACCTATCGCTGTCTAAAAAGATTCTGTCCTATCTGTTTTAAAGCCCACCTTTTTGACACATAAATTTTAAATCAACATCATTTAGTGGTGGGAATTTAACATTTAAGATCAGAAAATGGCTTAATAATACAACTATAATTCAAAAGGTTTCATACAATTCTAATTCGATTGTAAAGAAAAAAAAAAAAGTATTTCATATAAATGCATCATTTGTAAATATAAAATATGATGTACCTCACATCATGTTTTATCCTTCCTATTTTAGTTTGTGGACAATTATTTTACTTATTCGACTTTGCAACTCACCTGTGCAACATGTCATCTAGTTGAAGAAAGTTCTGAGCGCTTCTTGTCAGAGTCCACTCCCTGACGTCACTCGTATCCGCCGTCCAACTGGAGTTGAGGCTTTTGCTTGTATCGATGTCGCCGCAGATCGAATCCGTGTCGTTGACATGCGTGCGCACTTTGAGGCATATCCAACCTAAGAAAGAATTGCATGATGATTTTGTCTACTGCTCGAGGAATCGAGTTTTTCGTAGAATTCATTACATTTTGATTTTAATTTTATATAGTACATATATATTTCATTTATTGAAAATTTCAACAGCGCTATAACGAAACATGTGTACAGTACATTTTTCCAGTTTTTCAACATTTTTTAATTTCCACTTAAATTTTCATCGCAATATATATTCGGATTTTTAATATACATTGTGATGAAAATTGCTTTTTTCCATATTACATTATTTTCAGAACAATCATTTATAAGATGCCATCATGACAACATTAATAAAAATATAAACACATTGTCAATAGTTTAAGTAACGGTGGGTATAAACCAAAACGAGTTCTATTGTATAATAATCTAACTAACACAAACGCTATCTAATCAAAAATATTTTTTATCTCCACATATACACACACACACACACACACCTTCACCTTGAGAATCGTCCCCGGCGCCGAGGCTGTGACTGTCGGCCTCTACGTCGTCGTAGTCGGCGGGAGCCGTCTCCACCCTCAGACCGCCCAGGCACACCCGCTCGTAGTGGAAGTGTGCGCAGTCCTCGAGCTTCGGGAACCGGCATGAGGGAAGCGACGGCGCCAACTGGTGGAAGAGATCAGCTAAAATATTACATCAATGACAACAGGGTTAGCACGCTCATAAGTACAATTGGTGAACCGTGAAAATGCATGTTTAACAAAACTTTTAGGCAATTCTGGTAAATGAAAAAAAAAACTATAATAACCCATTAAACACGAATTCCATAGCATTTCTTTACATTTAGAAGTAAAATTTATATTGAATTTTAATATTTTCTTTAATCATATTATATATTTATTTCACCATGAATAAACTATTGGTTCAATTTTTTTATTGTATGAAATGACCAATCCCTGTTAATATACACATGACTTATCTCGAAAACGGCTCCAATGATTTTCGATGGGAATAGAAATGACTTCTCCTGACAAACAAAATAAAAGAAAATTTCTAAATGTTCCTTAATATAACACCAATACATGTCACTTTGAAGTAACTACATAGTTGCTATGTTATTGGTTGTTAACAACAAATGACACTATTTAAATAAAACATATACTTAGATAAATTTTGTCATCTAAATAAGCGACTTATCCTATGGGAAGTCATCATATTTCCACAGTAAACTCGAGAGACGTCCAGCAAAGCTAGGTGCCTAGGTACTATATTTTAAATAGTATAAATATGTAAGTAATAATTATATTAATATGCCAAGCTTTTAATCTGAGAGATACCCTCTCAAAGTATTTTTATTGCAAATTGTGCAACCTAGACTCAAAACCTTCAACTATGATCCATTATGGGTTAGAAGATGTTAACCATTATCGCTGATGCCATGAAAACGTCTAAAACCGATGACTTAATAAGGCCTCGTAGGCATAAAATGAGCATTTTAATCTAAGAACTCGTCTATCAATTCATCCCTGGTAACCACTGAACCTGATACATTCTTACTTTCAAGGGAACATTCTAAACTTATACTTACATTACGCCATCTTAAATATTTTCTGCATAGATATTTAATTTTAAATATTGAAATTCCCTAATCAGGTTTTTTATAACTCCATTGCAGATGCTTAACTTCTCAAATCCTTATTTTTTATCGTTCTTCTCTATTTCTCTGTTCTGTTTCATCCATCTCCCTTTATGTGTAGTGGTAGATTTTCATGAAGGTGAGTTACTGGCGCTCACTACCTAGATTCGAGGTATTGAGAAATTGCATGGAGGGTTAACCATGCAATTTCGATGATCTGAATAAGTATATGCATGCCGTACAAACTGTTTGTACAAAATATTGGAGTGCCGTTTTACCGTATCGTTCAAGTCGAAAGTGACGCTGGATGGCGGCGCCGATTGGCTCATGGCCGTGCCGGGCGCGCATGCCCGCGACGATATAGGCGTCAGCGCCAGCGCCGACAGCGACATCGAACCTGGGGAGTACGCTTAAATAAAAAAAAGATTATGTACTTTCATATGTCAATCTACATAATTCATGGAAATACAAAACACTTTTTTGTTTATGACAACACTGCATATATCTTTTTTTCTTTGTCCGAGCGTCAGTTATAAACTACTGAGAGTATCAGTATGGGACTTTGACCGTTTGACACGGTGTCGTTTGTAGATGGTTTTATACTAGTAATTTTTTGCATTCCACTTTTTTTTTTTAATCCACCGTAATAGCTCATAACACCCAGCAAAGCGGGCGAGTACAGGTCGGTACATGATAATATGAGGTTCCCGGGCTGACGTTTGCGACAGTTCAAATGTTGTAGGGAATCACGAAGCTCAATTATAATAGACAATTGTGTCACAATAATTGTTCCATGATACCTGTTCACTAACAGCTATCATGGTGGCAGAGAGAATCAGAGAGATAGTTCTACCTATGTTTGATAAAACTGATGTTTATTTAAAAATTATGATTTTGGTTAAACAAAAGCATTTAGTAGAAATTATGTGAAAATAGTAACATTGGTTCTGAAAATAGAGTGTTGTTGTTATGTCAAGTTTCAGACACTCAATGCAAAGTCATATTTTCCCACAACATTTTGACGTGATAACGTCTTATAAATCAATGAACGCCGGCTGCACGCACGAAAAGGCATGACGCATTGTCGCGTTCCGCCTGAGTCGTGCGCGCGAGCGAGAGCGCGAGACGAGCGATCTCTCTCCCACTCCATCGGCCAACGCGTCCGAGTAGAAGAGAGACAGCGGCCGCACACGACCTACACGTGAACGTTTTGTCAACTGTTTATAAAGTGAAGTGAAAAGTTAATGTGGTTTCCATCGTTTATTACAACAACAATTGCGGCGAGTGATAATAATTCAATTCAATTCATAAAAGTTTTCTTAAGACGTTATCACGTAAAATTATCGCTCGTAAACTGACTTTATAGACAACCAATTTTTTTTTTATTACAAACTAATTGGTCCAGTAGACCTTCTATAAGCAGGAACCTTTTCCGTTAGATAACCTGTCCTAATAGTATACATCCGCATCCTTATCTTCATGGCAATAAAATGAATTTCTTCATCTTTATATCTATCGTCTTGTTATTAATCTCAACTTTGGCCTTAGTTTCGACTTTGATTCTAGTGCTGTCCCCGATTCCGGTCTCGGTCATGCTATCAACCTGACCCTGGTCCCATTCTCGAATCTAATCCCAGTCCTGTTTTCTATTCCGATTACGCTACAGCAATTTCAATTTGTGCATATCTTAGTATCAAAACAAACTACCTCTCAATCATGTTACTCTACAAAGATGTTATCTTTCTGTACGTTAAAGTATTTTTAGAATCGGCTAAGCCGATTTTAAATACGAGCAAGGCCGCATATTTGTACTAACTATGGTACACATGCGCGACTTCGCCCGCATGGATCAACCTTCTCGTACTTATTCCGATTTTTGCGTTAGTATGATTTCATTTTTCTTTTAACATCTATATCTTCTATCATTTTCTGCGATAAAATGTAACAGATACCCATTTCCAGGAAACAAGCTATCTCTCTGGGAAACCTCAAATGGGTCAGTCAATCAGTCATGGAAGTCCAACAAACGTACAAACACTATACACACTTTTATTCTTCGGAACTTTTGCCCGCAGCTCCACGCTCTTAAACAGGTTTTTATTAATAGTAACTATCGCATCGCGGTATCCGTGATCGTTCCCGCACCACATGCAGTGCGCTCCCGGTTACATCCTCGCTTTTGGCTTGTTCCAGTCTCGTTTCGTTCTTAAAGTGAACAATACCGGTTTTTGATATTTACTCCAGAATGCCAAACGACCAACTAAAAAAATTAAAACAAATCAATAGTAAACTAAAAACATGAACAAAATCTGTAAAATTATGTTTTTTTAATAATTTTCATGGAACTCTTACCCATGGAAGCACAAAAATAATTAACCTACATTTTCCTTGGATTATGCATCTCCTTGTCAAATTTCATTGAAATTGGTCAAATCATAAGGGAGCTTATTATCTTCATAAAGAACAAACACGCAAGCATAAGCCACTCGAAACACTCACTCTGTCAATATGAAAAATTTGTGCAAATGTCAAAGAAATTAAACTAAAAAGATTTCTTAATAATACTCATGGAACCCTAAAATATCTGTCCCATATATTTCACTGACTTACAGATATTTCCATAATATTTATTGAGATTGATTAAACTATAACAGTTCTCAGCGATTATCAAAGAACTAAAAAAAAAAATTGTCATATGTACTTTTATTGGCTTCCAACTAACTCATACTAAATTTTATTAAAATCGATTAAACTATAAAAGGTTCTTAGTAATTTTTAGGAACTCTAAAAAAGAATCAAAAAGCCCTTAATAGTTTCTATTGTAGATAATTTTCGTTCACGGCTTCGCCCGCATGGATATAGAAAGAATTTCTGTATCTTTTATATTGACTGGACTTTGTGCCCATCATGATGCCAATGTCACTCTGCATGCTCGATTCAATTTCGATCTATATCTGATTTCGGTTTTGTTTGCAATATCGATCCCGGTCCATTTTTGATTCAATTTCGATAAATCATATTATTTATAAGAGTTTTTAAATTTTCAGATGGGAATCCTAAATATTTCCAAGTATCCTAAATGGAGCCCCATGAGCTTCTTTATTTTTCAGTGAAAGCCAATTCGTGATCGTTTTAGCTGTTCCAAAGGTAACCCAAACAAACAGACAGATAAAAAAAAAAGGATTATTTTCTTTCATAGAAACCTTGCCCTGTCAATTGTGAACATACCAAATAAGGAATCAAACAAGTCGGTCAAGACGTTTTTAAGTTTTGTGAAGACTAATGAACAGCAATATATAGACACGGGTCTTTAGCAGGCCCCGATCTACACCGGATCGATGTGGAAAGCATAATTTACCAACGCCTATATATATATATCTATATAAAGGCGTTGGTAAATTATGCTAGTAACAATGTTCAACGCTGATGTGCACTCCAAGGCACAGACAAGTGGTTTTAATTAGCCCGACTATAATCCCTCTTTTATTGTTAATAAAATTCCCAAGGCTCAAGCGGGCACGCGGCCCACTAGATAGTAGATCGTCATCATCGTCCATGGATCCCGCAAGTCCAGAGTTGTCACTAATGCGTTACCAGCTTTTCGGTACTGACCATTCGATCTGGAAATTTTGGTGAAATATCGAATACATTTCTGTGTCTATGATAACAATTGTAATAGCACATAAGCAATGAACGAGGCATAGAATTTTACTTATTTCTTGCAGGTGAACAAAATCTCAGCCGGAATTGTAATATTTTTTCTATTTCTAAACTTTCACTGTATTTGGTGCTATTGATATTATTGTTGTCGTTAAAAGGAAGCTCTTTACCGGGCGTGTCCCTCTTGCATTCAGAATCCGGCGCGCCCCGGCCGGAGCCGCGGGACTCGGAGCTGAACCGCACCGACCTGAAATCAAGAAAGGAATACATATAACCTATGCAAGAGTTCTCTTATGACGCTATATATCAGTGACGGATTCATGGGCGATGGTCAACTGAACACGTCCTTCGACGACTGTCGCGTCAGACGCTGAACGATTGCTACATTTTTCAAGGGGCATCATCGTATCTCTGGTTCTAGGACAGCGAGTGATAAGAATAGTATTATTATTTACAAGGAGAAATGTATTTGACATATGGGGTCGTGTTTGGGTTTTGTCCTTGTACAGCCGTTATCTAAAAACAATAAAGTGTATGGAAGGGCGCGTGGACCAGTTTTTCAATAAGGACGTTGTGAACTGCAATTCAGAGCACTGTGGATATAAAGAGCTCTCAACCCCCAATGAGACAATAGACGACATTGTGAATCGAACAAAAATCTATACAAAATGGCAATCATTTGATTAGTTACGTAGGCTTCTGAGTAGTGTTAGCCCAGGGTCCGGCTTTGCTTATGGTCTTTCACAGTAGGTAGTGTCAGTGTCGCCTGCTCACCGGCTGGGCATGGCAATATGAATGAGTTAGATGGAGTCGATGATGCTGGGACTTAATGAGACCGGATCATCGGTTCTGTTCAATCAACAATCCTCAATAATCACTTTCGAAATAAGACAAGGACATTGCCAGATTATGAGGCGCATTTAGCAAACTTTCAAAGTTGTCAGAACAGCTATGACAATTTTGTGTCAACTTTTCTGATAATGAAAACTGTATTCATAACTTTTTGGACAGCGTGATTTGAGAAAAAGGCTATGTTTCCTTTCGTAGAAGTGACACCGTTTAATGGTT